>PVJH01013000.1:0-62227 GCA_004026705.1 Nesogale talazaci | reverse complement strand
GGGGCTGTAGTCCTCAACTTGGTCCTGCACGTATGCTAATGGGGCATACAGGAGCAAAGCAGGGACCACCTAAAACAACCAATCACAAAGCTACAATATAGTCTAATGGACTAGAAGTTACAACATGTAAGCACTATAAAACAATACAAAGGTATAATAACTAAAATGTAACACAAAGCAAGCAAGCTTATACAAAAGGATAAAATATAAACTAAACATAAATGCCAGGAATGGATACAGAAAAAGGCTGGGTGTGTCCCAGCAAGAGATAGGTGTCCTTTGTGCGTCTGGTGGTCTTTAACAAAGCCGTGGGGCGGTAGGGACTGTTTGCAGAGCAAACAATGGCCTCTGAATCCGGCTCTCCACACCTCTGGATGGTTGTTAGCGCTGTCTGTTTCATTGCTTTGTGTCCCTAATTTCCTTCTGCCAGTTTGCTCATGACACTCTCATGTGGCTACATGCAGCCGCAAAGGATGCAGGGAAATGTCATCTTACTTCTCCTTGGCAGCCAGTCATCTGGCAGAGGTAACGGGGCTAAAGAAGAGTGAGAGTGTTTGTTGGGGACCCTGGTGGTTGCTGCCTCACCTCTGATGTAGCAGCCCCTCTGCTGCAGAAGAGCCCATGGTAGCTGGCAGCACTGGCTTGGCTGTGATGCCATTTGTGGGGTCAGCTCCAAGGGGAACATGGGGAAGAATGGGATGTGAGGAGGAAGAGTTGGAAACTGGAAGGTCATGGTGGTGTCTTTGGCAGCAACTCAAACCTTATTTGCCTAAACTGGTGTCACTGGTCTCTTCCAGAGAACAAGGCAGCCCAATTGGCCATGCCCTCCCTTCTTCTCACCCCTGTAGGCTCTATAATTGTATTTTTAATGGCCACGTGTGACCTCAACCAACTCTGGTCAGGGCCAAGAGAATTTGAGGAAATTAGGAAGCAGATCCTGGTCCAGATCTGGCCAAGTGCTTGATCCTCCCCTGCCCTGGGGGTGGTTGACCCTGCTGTCTTGTGTCGAAATGTGAGCACATTTGCACTTGCTGTTCCCTTATAGGTGCATAGCTTCATAAATGGCTCGACTGACGTTGTAAGGTACATGGAAGGACAGTGGCAGTGTTGCCTTTCCACCATGGGAGCCCTTGTTGGGAGACCACTTATTCTCTTTGTTCCTCTGGCTTGTTATTACTTGTCTACCGCTGGTGGGCAGTTGCGTTCTTGATGGAACACTCTTGGCTTGGCAGTCGGCATTCAATTAACCAGGAATATTAGAAGATCCCATCTGTAACTTACAACACACACACACACACACACACACACACGAGTACCTAAAAAATTTTTGGCTTCTTTTTCAGTTATGTATTTAAATTTTTTAAAAACAAAACAACCTTATCACCTTCAAAATACTCTCCATTACACTTAATGCACTTAATGACAGAATCTCCCTCATTTTTTTCTTCACCTCTTCTATGTCTTCAAGTTACTGTCCTTTCATGTCCCTCTTTATTCAAGGAAACAAAAAGAAGTTGCATGGATGAGGTCATGTGAGTAAGATGCATGGAGCAAGAGATGCATGATTTTTGTGTGTGTGTGTGTGTGTGCCTCAAACTGGCACACTGAGATGGCTGTGTGAGCAGGTGTATTATCATGGTGATAAAACTAGGCCCCTGTTTGCCACAAATCAGGCCTTCTTTGTTTCACACTGTTAAGTAAAAGAATAGAAAGCCTAATTAGCAGTCTGACTCGCCGAAACAGACTCCAAATGCACTATCTCCCTCACATCATGGCCAGGTTTTTTGGGGGAACCCCCTCCTGTTGAATATCTTAGAATTGACTTCAGTGAAAGCACCCACTAGATAGCTTGTATTTCACACATTAATTCTTAAAAAAATTGAATAGCTTTTTGCAATTTTAAAATGAGTGCAATTCACACTTCTGGAAAAAAACCAGCAGTCTAGAGATTTATAGCAGAAATAATGCTATCCCCTGTGACAGGCTGGTAGATTACCATAGCCCTGTTGACATATGTGAACCTTCATTCACCTATACAGACACTCATTTTTTTTGTTTTTCCTCCAACAATAGGATTATAGTCTACATTGAGTTTTAAAAACTGTGACCTACCTACCTACAGGTACTGTAGAGCTCTGTTGGTGTGATCAGAATGGTCCACAGTTCAAGCCCACCATCAGGAGAAAGACTGGGCTTTCTATTCCCTTAAACAGTTACAGTCTCAAAACCCCCCAGTGGTCGCCGTGAGTCAGCATTGACGCAGTGACAGTGGGAGACCTGAAGGCACACCACCTTCATTTTGTAAAGTTTTATTTGAACACAGCAATACTGTGTTAGTCTGGGTACATTAGAGAAAGCCACAGAAAGTCATATATAAGAGAGTTTTGTGCAAATGTGATCTGCATACAATTGACGAATGTATTGATCATGATGGGAGTTGTATGAGTCCCCAATGAAATGATTTATTTAAAAAAAGAGGGGGAAAGAGGAGCTTATACCAAGGGCTCAAGTAGAAAATATTTGGAAGTGAAGATGGCAACATGTGTACAAATATGCTTGATACAAATGATGTATGGGATGTTATAAGAGTTGTAAGAGCCCCCAATAAAATCGTTGGGGGGAAAAAGAGTTTTATTCAAAGGGTAAGTGCACATCAAGAAAACATCCCAACCCAGTGCTGCCCAAGCCCACAGGTCCAACATTAGCCCATATGTCCGACACCTTTCCACCAAATCCTTCTCCATCTCACAAAGCACATGCAGTGACACTGACGCAGGAGGAAAGCCGAATCAGTGAGCCTGTAAGCATCTGAGCCCTGGCAGGGGTCTCCACATGGCTGCTCCAGCACTCAGGGCTGCATCGGGGTACATCCATGTGGCTTCTGAGGGATGTCTTGTAGGAACTGAGCCTTACCACCTAACGCAGGGAACTGGCTAAGGCAGCTGCACCATGGTCCCACCACCAGAAAGCAAGAGATCCGAGAACTAGAAAGGCGAGGCTCGCCGAACTTTTTCTCTCTCCACCTGTCCATTAACCCCACATGTATTTATTGACCAGGTTTTCACAGTAAACTTTAACTCTCTCAGATACTCACTTGGTAATGTGTTATCTACGACTGCTCTTGTGTGAGCTCACTGAGCCTACATTACTTAGCTCGCCCACAATGGAAATATTTGCTGACCCCTGATAGTGATGGTCTCATTTCAGTTATCAGTGTGTTGTTCTCCAGCCATGCGTCCTGAAGCCTCGCCACTGTGATCTCGGTGGTGGAATGCTGCATACGACTGTGCTCGGATTTAAAACAGTCCCTCTGCGCATGGCATTGTGGTGGCCTCTGTTTGTGGACTGAGCTTTCCGGTCAAGGAAGCAGTGTGAGGTCAGCCTCTGGTGTTGGAACCCACAGGTCGTCAAGTATCTTCTTTGATCTGATAGCATTGGGTGCTGCTTCCGGTTCAGGTGGCATCTGAACGTGGTTTTGACTGTGAACCATGGTAAGAAGGACATTTTTAGCACACATACTCGTTTGCGTGTGTGACTGAGACACAGGGCTCCTGGAGTAGTGCTTACCTTTACTCTGTGCTTAACGTTCTCACTTCTTATAGTCTCTCTCCTCCATTAAAAAAAAAAAGACACAGAGAAACCAAGAAACCAAGCAGTCATGAGTCACAAGTAATTTCCATACCCACTAAAGGAATACTTAAAACAGGTAAAAAGCCTTCTTTGATATGAGGTATAGTTGTCCTGTCAGGTCAGAATCTTGGTGGCTCAAGTGGGCTGAGGAGAGCAGCTGTCCCGGAGGGTTAAGAAAGCTGTGATCTTTGGGATGGTGATCACCCAGTCTCAAGCAGCCGAGGGCCACAGGGTGAGTCCCAACAGCCAGCTTCCAGCTCACCTTTGTTCCACCCAGGACCCCACAGAACCATCATCACAGGCCCTGAAAGAAGTTGGATGTTTTGCCTGCCCATCGGCATCCTATCTGCTTCCCTCCCCCACTGCCTCCCATATTTAATTTGTAAACCTTGTTTTGCTATTCTGAATTCTCAGTGCCTTAGTGGACTAAGCACGAGACTGCTCACAGGAATGTCAATTGTTTAAACCTACTACTCGCTTTGAGGGAGACAAATAAAGCTGTCTGCTCCTATGAAGATTTACTCTCAGGAGCTGGGTAGATGAGTTCTGCCCTCAGTGGCAGCCTTTTTTTTTTTTTTTTTTGCTTATTTCTGTGTTGAAAAGTCATAGATGCTTTCATTTAGAGTCACCTGAGGCAGTGATGGTTCAGAGGTAGACCTCTGGTTTTCCACTCCAGAACTCCAGGTTCATTCCTTGCCAGCATCCTCCAAGTGCAGTCACCATCCTGCCCCAGGAATTGTCATGAGCCTGAACAGAAGCTTCCAGATTGAGCTGGACTAGCAAGAGATTCCTGATGAACCACTTTCAGAAACTACCCCATGGGCTGTCTTTCACTCCGCTGCGCACGGTCCACAACACTGCCTAAACAGCTCCATGAGAGTTGCATGGTGGGACCCGGGAAGTTTACTTTGGACATGAGGGTGGTTCTCTGGCCAAATGGAGCTTTGCCCTCGGTTAGCCACAGCCTTGCAGACGTTCTTTCTCCTCTTGTCTGGCCCAGCTGCTCAGGCGTGGACCCAGAGTGCCCTCTTTTCTTCTCAGCAGTCACACACGTTGTCACTCTTGGCCCCCATCTCAAATCCTGTGCGTCTCCCACGGGTAACGCTTGCCTTGTCTACCACGCAAATTGAACTTTTCCCAGATATGCTGATCCTGCCATTGAGGCCTTTGTCCTTATTTTAGTAATAATAACTTTCTCCCCAGCAGGGAAGGCGTTCTCTGGCAGAACTGAGCCTAAGGTCAGGTTTGGCTAGTTCAAGCAATTTAGTATGCAGATGACGCTCTCTGCCCTTGATTCTGCTGTGAGTGCTGTGGGCTCATTCCCAAGCAGATTTTCATTCCTGGAGGGTGGAAGGGAGAGACACATCTGACTGGCATCAAAGGCATAGGTGCTGGGGCCTCTATGGGACCCAACGTAGTCAAGGAGGAAGAGTCCGAGTTGAGCTGGGGAGAGAGGCATGGTGAGAAACAGACTGATTAAGACACCATGTGGCTTGGGCTAGGAGGGTTGGCTTTGGCCCTTGGACTAGGGAGAACCTGGGAAGACTTGGCTGCAGAGAAGTGATGTGATCAGCTTTATAGGTTTCCTTCCTCACCTCACCTCATAGTCTCCCACGGTATCTGTGGGCCCCAGGCATGTCCGAAGCTGGAGCCAGCCTTTTAAGGGATGCTTACTTTTAGACACCTAAAATATTTTTCCCTTTTTTTTTGGTGTGTGTGTGTGTGTGTGAATTTTCTGACATTGTTTGAATTTAATGATTCATATTACAAATTATTCATGAAAATGATCTTTTAAGCTTCTTATAATAGCTGAAATTATCCTTCATTAGATACTGACAGTTCCTGTGATGGGTGTAATTATAAAAAAAAATATTCTTAGGCTAGCTATATTCTGCAGTGTTAAAATTACGCAAATGAGCAAGGGATAAGAATAGACGCCGCGAGTAGGATGGTCAGATTTCATGGGAGGGGGTGGCAGCTCTGCAGTTTCTAAAAACGAAGAAATCTGTGCTGTACACATTAAGTGTGCTTAAATTTTTTTCCCATATTATTATTACAGTCTGCCTTGATGCTCACGCTCTCGCCATTGGTGGAGGAGTGGATTAATTTTAGCTCCCTGCACTGTTTGTAGCTCTTGCCCATATATGAATCGCATGCAGGAGACTCTTTCCCTCTTCCTCCTTCATTCCACTCAGCATTTCCTGCCAGACGGCTGTAGTACACCCAAGACACTGAGAATGGCAAGCGCTGTTGTTAGTACTGGGTGGGGGGAAAGCTGGGGGCAAATGCAGGGCCTGAGCTGTCCAGGGTCCTTTTCTGGGGTCATTGAGCCTGAGCATCTCATCGCATTGGTGTCCCAAGGTTGGCCAGCTAGCCTCGTCTTACTTCTTGGTTTCTGCCTGACGGGGACACTGTAGGGCAGCCCCAGGGCCAGATGTGAGCCTCCCACAGCAGTTGTCGTGACGTTATGGCGCCCAGCCTGGGTGTGATTGGCCCCTGCTTGCCTTCGCTAGCAGCTCCGTTGATAACACGTTGTTTCCACCTCTAACAGGAGGAGTCTCCGCCGTCCTCGGATGCTATAAGGGCTCTCTAAGAGAGAGGGAGGGAGTGGAGGTGGTGCAGTGGTTATGAGTTGAGCTGCAATCCGTATGGTCGGCAGTTTGAAACCATCATCAGCTCCGAGGCAGAATGACTTGTTCTTTTACCTCCACAGGCTGGGAACCCCACAGCGCGTTGCTGTGAGTAAGCATTAACTCTGTGGCAGTGAGGGAAGAGAGAAGGTGGGTGATGAAGGACAGGGACCTGCACTCTATTCACGTGCCAGTCAGTGCTCAAGCCTCACCTCGGGGAGGGGGGTGGGTATTCTCAATGCCCTGTCTGGGAATGAGGCCATTCAGCCAAAAGTCAGGTGACCCCAAAACAAGCCCACTGCTACCCACTCACTTCTGACTGATGGTGACCCTGCAGGACAGAGTACAGTGGCCTCTGTGGGTTCCCAAGGCTGTAGCTCTCTCTAGGAGTAGAAAGCTCTGGCTTTTCTCCCAACATTAAGTAAAGGCGGTGATTAAAAAGAAGAAGAAGAAGAAGCCGACACTTCATTAGCCTTATTCTGTCAGGCACTAGTCCAAGAACTGTTCTCAGGTGGGGACTTCAAAAAAGTTGATGGAAAAATTGCATTGTTCAAATTCATTTTCCTTGAACTTTTTGAATCTCCGGTATAATCGGCACTCCAATATGGGAGGTACTATCAGATCATCATTCTGGGGCTGGGAACTGAAACAGGGACCCCAAACCTCACACCCCAGGTCCCATGGGAAGTTAAGGTGTGGCTGTGCTGGCCAATTGCCCTTGATGACATGCTCCCTGGATGCTCTCAGACAGGTGTGCTCAGATCCTCCAGGCTCTTCAGCAGTCTGCCACCTCTTTGTCTTCATCCTGTTTTCCTTTTAGGCTCAGGTACCCACTGCACTGCCCAGTCCATGCCCCAATTAGGCGTGTCTCTGCACTCCTGTAGAAGCAGCCACCTGAGTAGAGTGGAGGGTACCATTGGTTTCCTTCCCAAATGTGCTCAAACCCCATCCCGCCATCAGAGGACATGGCTCAGAAGCCAAACTTGCCACCACTGAGTCAGCCCCCACCTGAGTGAGCAGTAGCCATTTCATTCCACGTGAGTCTTTGCAACCAGCCGAAGCCAACCAAGTGTGTTACCCTGGAGTCCAGTCCAATTCAGGGCCACCCGCTGTGTTCCAGAGTGGGACTGTCACGTGGGGCTTCCCCAGGGCTCTGCGAGTGTTGTCTGTAAAGGCTAGAAACAGGCTGTTTTAGGTTTTGTGAGTCACATATGGTCCCTGCCCCATCTTTTCTCTCTGTGTTAAAATGTAAAAATGGTACGAAAATAGGCCGGCTTGAATTTTGCCTGTGGGGTGCAGTTTCCCAGCCCTTTTCTTGATGGTGGCTGGTTGAGATGTTCTTTTTTTCTTTTTAGTTACTATCTCTGTTCTTGTGGGTTTGATTTTTAGCTTAGGGGTGCTTATTCCTCAGTAATGATAATGATGTCTGCTTCTTCAGTTGACCTGTTTGCTTTCTTCTATCCCCTTTCATCCCACGCCAGGCTTTGCTGTGGCTACACGGCCTTCAGGAAATGTCTCGAACCAGCAGAGCTGGTGGCCTTACCAAGGATGGTTATTTCCTTCTTCCTGCATTTTGCCAGTTTTCATCATGAGGCATGTGTTGTTTTAGAATCAGATAAAATCTACCTGGTAAAACAGGGGAGAGCAGTATGTACTTGACTGGGCTATAAATAGCACTTGTATTCAGGAGCATGCGATCTGTCCAATGGGCCCAGCCCTCCTACGTGATGATGGTGTAGCAGTGGCTTTAGAGGGGACTCTCAATGGCCACGTGGCAGCCACCTTACTTTGAGTGCCAGCTCTTTGCCAAGCTGTTCCATAACCATTTCAGGGTCAAACATCCCTAGAACTCTCACCACAGTGTTTTCTATTTCCCAGACTTTACATGGGAAAAAATGGAGAGTTTTAGCAGCGTTTTTAGGCTTCATGACAAAGGAGGACAGAGCTGTCATGAAGCCCGCTCCTCTCACTCGGAGCCATAGTCCAGGTGAGCGGCTCGGCCTGCTGTAGCTTTTCATCCTCTCCCTCAGTTGTTAGCCGATGGTTGAGGCAGACACTTTTCTTCCTTCCTCAGTTGTGGGATCCTGATCCTCTCGATATGCATAAGACATCTCCCCAGCTTCCTTCCACCTCTCCTTCTCTCTTCTCCCTTACCTCATTACTCTCTCTGAGGCACCTGTGTGGAGTGCCTGGCATGGGAACCCAGCCCGCGTGGGATGCTGGGAGGCAGACCTGAGGCACAGTCCAGTAGATGAGGAAGGAGGCCGACAACTGCAGCACCCCCCCCTTTACACCCCTCCCCCCACCCCGTAAGAGAAGCTCCCAAGCTTGAGGCAAGTCCTGGTGCCACAAGAGTTTGGGAGGATGCGTCTCCCTCCAAGTTCAGGGGAGGCGGGGAAGGGTTCTTGAAGGAAGTGCCATCTGATTTGAGGTCTGAGGGTCAAGGAGACGTTCCCCAGGTCAACACAGGAAGGCTAAGATGGGTCCTTTTTTTTTTTTAAACTTTGAAAAAGAATGTTCGGACACTGGTTGTGGTAGCAAGTGTGCATTCGACTTGATGTGACTGAACTATGGAATGATAGATGTATTAAATCCAACCAATTGAAGACAATAAAAAACAACAGATGAAGTTTAAAAAAAAAGATGAAAAATAAGATGTGAAATAATTTATAAAGTATCAATTTATAAAGTATCAAATGCCCCGCGCATTGCCACTGGCCATCCAGCCCTCCTCATGGTAGCGCTGTCTGCACAAGGGCTTCTCCTTCTGGCTCTTGGGGACGCAGCCTTTCCAGGAGAGGCAGAGGATGTTGGAGTCGCTGCCCAGGCCGCACGCCTTTCACCTGGGCGGGCTTTCCTTGGGGCCGCAGTGCGTGGGCAGGATCAGAGGATCAGCACTCTGTGGAGATCCCCCACATGCACAGTGAGAAGGCTGCCTCTGTCACTGAGGATGCTGCCCCAGGACCTCAGGGGGCAGGGGCGCGGACCCTGTGAGGACACGCGGAGGGCGGTGGCTACTGACCAGCTGCGCCCAAGGGCTGCTCCATCGGATTCAGAAAGGCGTTTTCCTCAGTTGTGGGTGTTCGCATGTGCAAGGGAGAGGAGGGGGCTGTCTCTTTGGGTATGCGCTTGTGCAGAGAGGGCCACGCAAGGGGGCGGCTGTTGTCCTTGTCACTTGGAGACCCTTGGTAGATGGTGGCCCAAGGGCCCTGGTGTATTTCCAGGCTCGAAGGGCCCAGGCAGTGGCTGCCCAGGCTCTGGCGCCTCCTCCTCCAGCAGGGCTGCCGCCCCCACCGGCCCCCTTTCCCCTTCACCAGGATCACAGATCCCAGGTGCCAAAAAATAAAGTCTCCTTGAACTTGCCGCAGATTTTAGCATTGGTAAGTAGGCATGCAGTCACACCCACTCAGTACAAGTCTGTGTACTGTGAGTTCTGTACTGTGAGTGTACTCTACTGTGTACAGTGTGTGTGAGTTCTCTTGGATGCTTCCACAGCACTCTACGGTCAGGATTCTGGTAGTGCTCTGTGGCTTCAGTCCAGCGGCTGACCAAGCCCGGTTCAGAATCCAGCCTGGGTTTCTCTGGAATGCCAGGTGCTGCTCTCCACCCTTCATTCTGTCAAGGGCAGGGGGCACACACAGCATTTCATGGTAGTCCCTGGATCTTGGCCCCCACCTAGCTTAGTCACAGAATGACCTCTCACACCGGAATGCTGTTTTGCTAATAAACTAAGCCTTTGCTATTGGTCAGCGATAAGGATGGCTTAGCATACCTCCTTAAAAGCCACCCCCCCATTTTTGATTCTGGATGAGACAAGATATATGCAGTAGCCGTTTGGATCAGCGCAGTCGCACATCTCGATGAAGGCAGCACGGAAGGCGTAAGGCCCCGTCCTGGATCCTGTGAAGCACCCAGGAGCTGGCTTGGGAATTGGGCCACCTCTCAGAAGAGCCCAAGCAAATCCCTCTCTAATTCAAAACTCGGAGGATGTTCTTTAGCTCTTACAGTCACGTTCCCTTTGAGCTGCCAGCACCCCATGCCACGTGTACCTTAGCCACTTGTCTTGTGTTTAACTTTCCAGTAGCTCAGCCTTTGAGTTAACCCCACTTGGACAGGTGAAACAGTGGCACTTCAGGAGCTTGTGCTTGGAGACCGGCCAGCATCCAGGGGTCCTCCTCCTGGCATTCTAGAAAGAGGCAAACACACCTAAGGAACAAAATCTGTTGCACACAAACACGGCCCTGCTCTTTCCTTACAATGAATCTGAGTGATGATTAAGTGCTTCCTCCTTCCATTATTTACAGAACAGTCTTGTTCAACATCCCAGAGACCTGAAAGACACTGTGTGAGTTTAATGTTACTCAGCGTTGCTTCATCAAATTAATATTGTCTGGGAGTTTGGGATGCTGGAACCAATAGAAATCCAGAAGTGAGGGTGTGGGCTGGTGGGAATCATGAATCATGCCTTCACAATAGGAGAATGTTCTCATGATTTTTTTAATGACCCCTCTGTAAACAAATGTGCACCATTAAGGTAAACTCTTTAAAGATGGAACCTTTTGTAATTGAGGTTTTCTCTGAGTTTAAAGAGAGCTAGTGAAAAGAATCAGTAAGATGACTGAATGACAGGAAATGGACTGTGTCTTCATGGCACCTCAGCTGTCCCCTGATTCTAGGAAGGTACTGTGGCTGCGTCCTTGGGGTGAAGCAGTGCTTATTCCCCACCACATCTCCTGTTTGATGATATTCCACCTGCTGGCTCAGAGCCTCAGTTGAGACCTGATTTGAGTTGGTGTTTGAGAGAGAAATTTGGGCCCAGTTGATGATGTCTGAATGCATTGTGCTTAGGGCAGTGAGGTGAGGTTCAGGCAGAGACTGGACGTCATGAGCAGTACATACATTATAGTGTGAGAACCTTGCCTCTAGGAATCCACAGACATTGAGGACCGGTATTTCTCCTCTTCTACCATGGCAGACATCACTAATCAAACTGGGTCATTTTACACAGTGAGCCCTGGCTGAGCTTCAGAATCCTAAGCACAGTGGTGGTTGCTGGCCACTTCAGGTCGGTCATGCTCCCAGTCTTCCTCTACCTCCGCCATATCAGAGGGTGATCAGGCCTCTGATCCACTTACAGCAAGAGTTCAACAGGCAGCTGTGCAGCGATAATTATTATTTGTTATAATAACGATATAGAGATCATGACAGAGAGAGAAAGACAGTAACAATGAGTCAGACATACATCACATCAGGGTAACATGCTCACCTCCACACCGTATGGTGGTCTGCATGGAGATGGAGAGGGACAGGGAGTTACATGATGAGGATGAGAAGCCGAGAGCGTCTGGCACTCAGGGTCAGCAGTGAGGGTCAGGAGTGAGGGTCACGAACATTAATTTTCCCCATTTAAGTAGCCTAACAGGGCACATCATTTCTCCAGTCACTGGTCAGGACACGCCGCAAGGAGGAGCTGTCTTTTCTTTTTTTGGCATCACTGCTCTCTGGTGGTGGGAGTAGGAGGCCCAGCCTTTGCTCTGTGGAGCTAGAATTGAACCTCCATCCCAGTGGGCCGCAGTCCCGCGCACAACCACTACGCCACCGGAGCTCAGCCCGCAGGGGCTGTCTTAAGGACTATAATATGATAATGGTTTAGGGATGCCTCAGGACTAAGAGGAGAGGAGTGATAAGGAGGGACTTCAGACTCCTGGGGGTAGGTGGACAGGTGTATATTGGTAGGGGTCATTGACAATGACTCTTGCATCCCACCCATCGGCCTCGAGGAAGGCAGAACACTATCCTAACTCGAGTCATGCAAACGACTCATAAAATTGAGAATGGCTAGCACATTAAATGTTGGCAAATTGCTTGCTTAATATTTTAGAGTATAATAATTGTGGGAAAGTTCTGTCTTCATCCCACACTGCCACAGTCCACAGTTAATTTCTTACCTGGAGAACCAAAGCTTTCCGGTCTCCCTGCTTCTACTCTTCCACACACACACACACACACACACACACACACACACACAGCTGTTGGGTGCTTTCAAACCAGGTTTTGACTTACATCAACCCCATTGGGCAGGGAAAGTACTGCCCCTTGGGGTTTTTCCTAGCTGCTCATTTTTCTCAGGAGCAGATTGCCAGGTCTTTTGTCCTGCAGAGCCACAGGGAGATGCAAACCACAGACCTTTATTCAGTGGAAAAGGGCTTGCCGAACCACCCAGGCTTCTCTATATCACTGTCTTTTTAAAAATGACTTTATTAGGATATAACCCAAGTATCATGCATTTCAGTGGTTCAGTCATATCAAGGAGAGTTGTCCAATCATTACTACAATCAATTTTAGAACATCGTACTCACTGTTATTACCCATTTTTCCCAACCTCCAAGAAACCATTGATGCAGTTACTATCTCTATAGATTACCCTGGAGTTCATATACAGAAAAACATACTACCACCTCCCACTCCGCCCTAAACCAAAAAAACAAGCCAAAAAATCCAAACCCAACAGCTAACAACCATAGCAAAGTAGAACAGAAAACCCTCAATCCATAAGAAAGTAGAAAATATTAAAAACTAGAACACATCAAAAGTGGGTCAAAGGGGAGATCACATGATACAGTGTTACATGAATTATAAGCTGGCTGGATCTGCAGTCCTCCACTTTCCAGTGCGCTCTGCATGACAGCAAGCTGTTCACAGTCCTACTCCGTAGTCAGAGGGGGTCACAAAGCCACAGGGTTCATCATGATGCTTCCCTGCTTTACATCCTTGGCGGTTTCCTCCTGCAAGTCATATGGCATCCAGATTCCCATAAGCTAGGGCCTCGTGTGGCTGCTGCTGACCTCCTCAAGGACAGTTAGTAGAGCATTAGGCCTGGTGAAGGAGCTGGCTTTGCTCCCCACCCCACCCCCCACCACCCCCGACTCCCCTTTCATACATGCCTGCATTTCAGGGGTCGGATTGAGCTTGGGGTTGGGGCAGACCTGAGATGCCATTGTCCATGGAGAAGTTTGAGTTGTCCAGAGGCTTGAGCTGCCTAGAACCATAGATGGCATGTAAATTTCCTAGTCCCTTTGGTTCATAACAGTGACCCTCAGCCAAGTACTCATGCCCTGCCCTGTCTAGCAGGCATCCCATCTCCATCCTCCTCATTCCTCAGGGCTGCATATCAGCTAAACCCTTTGCCATAGAGTCTGTTCCAGCACTGCACGATCCTGTAAGGCAGAGCAAAACTGGTCTGCAGCATGTCTAAGGTTATAAGCTTTACATCAGCAGGCATCCGCCTCTTCTCTTATTGTCTGGCTTATAGTAGGCATTGAAGAAATATGAGTTGGGTGATTCTTGTTGGTGGGGAGGCAGTTTTAGAATGTTAGGCCTTGTTAGGCCTTGTTAGAAAGGGGAGACCCTCCAACTCCAGGCTGTATATACAGTGAAGCCAGGACACTGAGATTTCACCTGCATGTTTGGCCCATATGAGAGACCCACACATAAATACTCTTTGTCATACCAAGTTCGGCTTTGGTTTACTTTGGAGGAGTGTGACTTGTAATGGCCTGTCATCTTCTGCTGGTGAGCATGCTCTCTTGTGTTTCAGAGGGATTTTCCTAGCCTTGAAGTGGACTTTGCATTTCTTAGGTGGATAGTCTGTGTGGGGAGGTCGGTGTCTTTAGCCAAATACAAAGGCTGTGCTGAGGTCATCGCGACCTCGGGGTCCACCTGTGTTGGGGCTGTGCCAGGATCCCTATGATAACTTAGTCTGCTTGGCCCATGGATTGAATGGAAATGCTTACCTTCTTTCTAGGATAGGTCAGCAAAGGTTTCCTGTAAAGGACAGATTAGTAAATATTTTGCCTGTGGCATTAAAAATAGTCATAAAATATCACTGCTGTTGAGTTATTTCCAACTCATTCATAGCAACCTCACAGAACAGAGCAGAACTGCTTTGTAGCTTTTCAAGGCTGTAGCGGTCGTCCTTTACAGAGGCAGGTTGCCACACTTTTCTCCCCAGAAGAGAAACTGCTAGGTTGGAACCACTGACCTTTTGGTTTGCAGTCTGACACTTAGCCCACTGCACCACCAGGGCTTCTTAAAAATGGCATAGACAATATTAAAATGAGCAGATATGACCATGTTCCAATAAAACTGTTTACAGAAGCAAATGATTGCTCAGATTTGGCTTGTTTTCAAGAACAACCCAAACTCACCATCACTGAGTGAATTCTGACTCACGGTGACCCTAGAGAGGAGGGTAGAACTGAGCCTGATTGCAAGTCAGTAACTCTTTATGGGAGTAGAAAGCTTCATCATTGCCCCATGGAGTACCTGGTGGTTTTGAACTGCTGACCTTGTGGTTAGCAGCACAGCTGTTATAAGACAACCAAATTAAAACCAGGGCTTGCAATTGGTTCCAACTGTTTCATTCGTGGCAATCAGAGCATATGAGCAGCCAGATAATTTTGTGGTGGATTATGATCAAGTAGGAAACCAACATTGGTGCCCTGCTGAAAGATGGCGATCAACTGAACTCAGAGATGGTGGCTGGATATGCCCCCCACTCCACCCCCATCTGTGTTCTGTTTGCCATCTTTCCATGGGGTTCTGCTGCCTGTTTTCTACACAGGTCAAAATCTGCCATGCAAGAAATAGCTTCGTTTACTATGACTGAACCTTTTAGAACCGATTTAAAACCTTGATTAAAATAAAACAAAACTTTCAAAGATGATGGCTTTCAATTGTCCAAATTTGCTTGCAAAGTGCCTTGAAACCTTGTCTTTGGAATCAGGAGCTAGCTCTTAAACCTGAGAATCATCGTTTTTGGCTTCCTGTTTGGGCAAAGAGTCAAACTGTGATTTATCCGTTGCAAAAAATAGCTTTTCTTTTTCAAATAAACAGTCATCTTCTCTTCATTAGTAACCCATCTGCCGGGCCCTCAGCAGTGCTGAAGAAAGATCCTTAGAAAACACGGGAGCAGGATGGATGGCATCGTCCATGCTAAGCCTGTTTTTGAGCGACAGCCTGTTTGTGGAAGCTGGACTATTCTGCAGACTCACCACCAGCAGAGTGCCTGTGCCCTCGGAGAAAGATCACACAGAGCTGCTCTGGACAGGTTTCAGCTTCTGTCTCGTTACCAATGAGCAGCTCGTTAGTGGCCCAAGACTATGCCAAGCATTTATTCTTGAATGAAGTTGGAAAAATACGTATAACCAAGTTCAAAGTGAGACCAAGTCCTTTTTCCAACGAGGACTCCCTGGGAGACGTGCATAGTTAAAAGGTGGCTAAAAGGCTGGTGATTGAACTCACCTAAAGATGTCTTGGCTAGACTAGACAATGTACACTGATACAGATAAGAACTGGAAACACAAGGAATCCGGGACAGATAAACCCTTCAGGACCCATAGAGAGAGTAGCGATACCAGGAGAGTAAGGTTGAGGAGAATGGGGGAACTGATCACAAGTTTCTACATATAACGCCTTCCCAGGGGGTTGGACAACAGAAAAGTGGATGAAAGAAGACATTGGACAGTGTAAGACGTGAAAAAAATAACGATAATTTATAAATTATCAAGGGTTTGTGAGGGAGGGAGCGTGGAGGAGGAAGGGGAAAATGAGCTGATATCAAGGGCTCAAGTAGAAAGAAAATGTTTTGAGAATGATGATGGCAGCAAATGTACAAATGTGCATGGCCCAGTGGATGGACGGATGGATGGATTGTGATAAGAGTGGAATGATCCCTCAAAAAGTAAATTCTATCCAAAAGCTCATCGTCTCGCCAGCCCTGTGAGTAGTTCTGCTCGACATGCACAGTCACTGTGAGTCAGAATGGACAAGAAGTTAGAGGTGCTTTGGGCTGCGTGTCACACTGGTGACTTAGGACTGCTGCTGTTAGTGACATATAACATGCAGGACTGGCGCCCGCCCTGTGCCATCTTCCCGCCGCTCGTCTGTTTGAGCCCTTGGCTGTGGCTGTTCTGCTGATCCACCTCACTGATGGTTTCCCTTGTTTTCACTGACCCTCTGCTTCAGTGGTTCTCAACCTTCCTAATGCCGTGGCACGTGATCCCCAAATATAAAGCTATTTGTGTTGCTACTTTATAGCTGTAATTTTGCTGCTCTTAGGAATCAGGCAACCCCTCTGAAAGGGATGTTCGACTCCCATAGAGGTTGTGCCCCACAGGTTGTGAACTGTGGCTCTACTTCATCAAATGAAACTTTTAAGAAGGTGGGGTAGAAAAGGGAAATCGATTACAAGGATCTACGTATAGCCTCCTCCCTGAGGGATGAACAACAGAAAAGTGGGTGAAGGGAGACGTTGGACAGTGTGAGATATGGCAAAATAATAATAATTTAAACATTATCAAGGGTTCATGAGCGAGGGAGGGGGAAGATGAGGAACTGCTACCAAGGGCTCAAGTGGAAAGCAAATGTTTTGAGAATGATGATGGCAACAAATGTACAAATTTGCTTCACACAATGGATGTATGAATGGATTGTGATAAGAGTTGTACGAGCCCCCAATAAAATGATTTTTACGAGGAGAAAGGCTTATTTTCCATTGTACCAAGTCATTTAAGTGTCATACTGGCTGATGAGGCATCTGAGGCACAGGATGACTATTTACATAGGGGTCAAACCTAACTCAAGGGGCATGAAAATGGGGTCCTTTCTGCCTCAATCTAGAAAATAGGGAAAACAGCTGCCTTCAAAATGCTGCTCCCCTCCAATGCTTGATCAAAGCATAGTTGAGCTCATGTTGCACATATAATTGTATATCCTTTCCCCGTTAGTTGTCGAGCACGATATTTTTCTTTCATCGTCTTCTAGATTATATAATGCTAATTTTGAGCAATTGTGTGACTAGACCAGAGTTTATCGAGTCATTTTTCTATTGCTGCACGAATGATATTTTCCCAGTGTGTTGTTGTTGTTAGGCACCCTGGACGCTGTTCCTACTCAGAGCAGAATGAGCCTCGGCCAGCCCAGCACCATCCTCTGTGGTTGCTGTCTGACCCCATTGTTGTAGCTATAGTCCGCCCATCTCACAGAGGGTCTTCCTTGTTCCCGATGACATGCCCAAAGTGCATGCGAGTGTCTCGCCATCCTCACCCCACGGAAGGAATGTCACTGAAAAATGCCGTAGGGCATGTAGTTCGGACACAGAATTGTCCTGTGACCTAGTTATTTGGAATGTGATTCCCACAGTTGGAAATTGCAGGCTGAAGTGCTCTGAGGGTTTTTTGTTTTTGTGGTGGTTTTTTTTTTTTTTACTTTTGTTTTGGATTTCCAAATTGCTTCCCAGAAGGGTTGTGTCCATTTGAAAATGTCACCAGCCAACAGAGCAGGGCGACACGCTCACCAGCAGCAACTATGATTGATTACCACTTAAATCCCAGTTGGCACTGCCAGAGTTAGTTGGATTGATGCTCGCTGAGTTGCTATGGAAATGGAACCCCTTTCTCTGTATTTCTTCATTGAATTTTTCTTTGGCAAATGATCAGCTCATTTCCCATGTGCTTGAAGTAGCATCCCTGAAACAGTTGGCCCCTGTGTTAATGACGCAGTGAGCCCTCAGTCTTGGCCTAGCTGCTTCTCCCCTTGCTTCTTTTGGATGGATGGACCCCAACACCAAACTCACTGCCACCGAATGAATCTGACTCAGAGTGACCCTATAGGGCAGGGGAGGACTGTCCCGGTGAGAGTCTGAGACTGTAACTCTTTACAGAAATAGAAAATGTGGTCGTTCTCTCTTGGAACTTTATTGACTTTGAACTGTTGACCTTGCAGATAGCAGCCCAACTTCACCTCCAGGACTCCCTAGCAGGAAGGGCTCCAGAGCAGCCTTATTAGTGGCTGCCTGGTTTAGGTACTCTGACACTTCAGACTGTGAATTTGAAATCTTCAAGCCTTTGTTTGAAGATACTTAAAAGGGCTTTGGGTCATTAGGGGTGTAAGCATCTGTAAACCACATTAAACCGCTCTTTGCAGTCTTCCCTTTGCTATAATTACTTCCACAGTGGTTGTGGTTTCAGAGCTTGAGCCCTTGGCTTAGGCTTCCATTGGTAAACAAAAGAACAGTTTTGGGTTTTAATCTCCCAAGGAGCTTCACAGCAGGGTAGGCAATCCGGCTTCTTCAGAGAGTGGGATCTCCCACAGCTACTCGGACTGACATTGAATTACTGTGCAGAGCTTAGACCTAGCTGTACTAGATCTCACATGCCTGTGCCCAGCACTAGGGGCAGAGCAAGAAGGGGCATCAGGATCCAGCTAACCCCAGAAAACTCAGGGTAGATGCACTTAGGGAGCTGCGGAAGACGGGGTTCCAAACATGTAGGTGCCAGGACCCTGGGGCAACCCTTGCCATCCTGGCATTGGTGTGGGACATTGTGTGCTTGATAGGGGACTCAGTGGCTGAGTTGGTTAACTGCACTATTCCCCATAGACCAACTGACCACAGGTGGTTGGAAAGATGGAACTGGAGCCAACACTGTTTGCAGACCCTTGTTTGTTCTCAGTGATTTGCTTGGCCCTGCCCTTCTTCCCATCTCTTAATGCTACCCGAACCCATCACCATTCTGGAAGGCCACCTCAGCCACAGTCCCCTCCCAGGGCCAGCCTTGGACCTGGTAGGCATTCAGACCAAGTATGTTGTTGCCTCATGGTACGTGGAGGGTCCCTGCTGATCCCTGTTGTCAAGACTATGGCCTGACTCTCTAATGTCTTCATTTTCTAGAAAAATCTTTCTTCCAAACTCCACTCTGCTGGGATGGTTGGAAAATGATGGTGGGCCATTCTTAGGGCAGCAGAGAGGCAAGCCATGGCAGCCAACCCCCACTCCCTGTAGCCAGTGATCTGGACAAGTCAACCAGCTTCCCTGCCCCGTAGTCTTCGCATGTGTAAAATGTGTATTGTGTGTGGTGGTCATGTATTTGTAATGTCAATTTCATGATTGAGATGTAGGAGTAGAGTCTAGCCTGTTAATCAGGAGATAGCCAATGAGTAGCTGATGAGGTCTCTGTGTGGGCATGGTTTTCTCATGAGAATTCTGGGAAGTCTCGCAGTATTTCCAAATTGGAAAAGAGAGACTTGACTCTCAGTCTCTGTCAGTCTTGGAGACGATGAATTACTGACAAGATGAGATGACAGCATGCTGATCGATCCTGATTCCTGGAGAATGGAGGAGCCGGAGGAGCAGCCACGTGGGCTTGCCCTGATGGAACCAGGCCTCTGGGGCCGGAGAAGCCACAGTGAGAGCCCTATCAGCACTGAGATGCTCCCACTGCCAATGGATACTGTTGATGAACCCTGAACCCTGGAAATGAGGAGCCATGGTGAGACCCCTGCCAGTGCTGGGATGCCTCTACTGCATGTGCTTCATGAGTCAGAAGGAGACTTTATGGACTGGTATCAGACATATGGGTTAATATCAGATTTATGACTTTGGACTGCACCGGGTTGGGATGCTTTCTCAATGTTCCATTCCTCTTGTATATAAACCTTTGCATTATACCCATATGCTTGTCTATGAATTTGTTTCTCTAGTCTACCCAGAGTAGCACATTGTACTTAAAAGTTGTTAAGGATATGAGGAAAGAAGTGATAGAGGACAATATTGAGAGTGAGAGACTTGACAGACATGTACACAGGTAGCAAGGGGAGTGTATTAGAGAGTGTGCAGGAAGGAACACAGGGTACCTTGGAACAAGCCCAGCAAATAGAAGACCAGGGTTCACTGATAAGAGAACGACTGTTTTTCCTGTTCAGGTTTAATATAGTTCACATTTTGTGTTAAGGTTTCCTGTGGTTCTGGGACATCTCAGAGTCAGTCTCACATAGTTTACCGTTGAGGCACATGATGTCTAGCGCATCTATAGCTTAGATTTCATCTTTTAAACTACTGTAGTGCTTAGGTGCCATGAGTTGCTTCTGACTCAGAGTGACCCCACGTACAGAAGAACAGAACACTTTTGTGCAGTTGTGTGCTTTCCTCACAAATATTGCCTGTTGGAGCTCGTTGTTATTGCTATTGTGTCAGTCCATCTCATCGAGGGTCTTCTTTTTGCTATACCTCTCTACTTTTCTTTTTTTTTTTTTGGCATCACTGCTCCCCGGTGGTGGGAGTAGGAGGCCCAGCCCCACTGCTGGAATTGAACCTCCATCCCAGTGGGCCGCAGTCCCACGCACATCCACTACGCCACCGGGGCTCAGCCCTCTACTTTTCTTTTTTAACCAAGCAGTGTGCCCTTCTCCAGGGACTGGCCCTTCTTGGTGACATGTCCAAAGCACGAGAGACAGAGTCTCATTGCCCTTGCTTCTAAAGAGCATCCTGGCTGTACTTTATCCAAGTCTTCTGGAAGTCCATGGTGTATTTAATATTCGCCACCAGCACCACAATCCAAAGCCATCAGTTT
Organism: Nesogale talazaci; assembly: GCA_004026705.1. Taxonomy (NCBI): domain Eukaryota; kingdom Metazoa; phylum Chordata; class Mammalia; order Afrosoricida; family Tenrecidae; genus Nesogale; species Nesogale talazaci. The sequence goes on along the minus strand of PVJH01013000.1, from coordinate 41,559 downwards.
GTCTTCAGGTTTCCTTATTGAATATCCAACTTTCATGTGCATTTGAAGTGATTAAAAATATCATGACTTGGGTCAGGTACACCTTAATCTTCAAAATGACATCTCGACTTTAACACAATTTAGAGATTTTTGTTGGAGCCTTGGTAACATAGTGGGTTATGTATTGGGCTCCTAGCTTCAAAACCAGCAGTTCAAAACCACTAGCCACTTCTCAGGAGAGAGATGAGTCTACATGCTCCTATAGAGTGGCAGCCTTAGAAACTCACTGGGTCAGCCCTACCCTGTCCTTTGGGGTTGTTCTGAGTAGCTGTGGAATGTCAGTTCAGATTTTGGTGTTTGTGTAGCAGATTTGTCAATCATAATCCATAGTTTTATGACTGCTGTTTTCATGAGCATTATTTGTAGCTCCAAATCGAATGAAATCCTTGACAGGTTCAGTCTTTTCTCCGTGGGTCATGACTTTGCTCATTCGTCCAGTTGTGAGGATTTGGGGTTTCTTACTGTGAAAGGGTAATTCATACTGACGGCTGGTCTCTGATCTTCCTCAAGTCTGCTTCGCTCTCAGTCAGCAAGGTGGTTTCATCTGCATATCGTAAGCTGTCAAGGAGTCTATCTTCCTCCAATCTCAAGGTTGCGTTGGGCATCTCTGCTCAGCATATGAGAAAATAGCAGTTACTGGGTTTCTTCCAAATGGCCTGCCAAGGTCCGCTGGGTTCGTGGGTGCCTGATGACTGCCTGCCTGCCTTCCCTATGCCCTGGGATCCTCCTCCACTATCCAGCCTAGTTCATTGTTTCTCTTTCTCCCTTGCTCTCTCTCAGCTTCTCCCTGTTGCTCTCGCTCGCTCACTCACTCACTCATGTGGATGTTGTCACATCCCCTCTCATTCCCTTGCTCTTGGACTCCATCTTGGTTACTGGGTATTCTGTCTCTCCCTCCCCAGGTCATTTTTCCTCCAGGTCCCAATCGACCAGTCTTTCCTGGTCTTGGTCTTTTGACCTTGTCTCTGTGTGTGTCTCACTAGCAATCCCCTTCCCCTCAAATCACTTTGGTAGTCTGTCTTTCTAGGCCACTCTTTTACTTTTTTTTTTTTATGATGTCTCTTTCCGGTTCTTCCTCTGTCTCTTCATCTGTGTGTATGTATCTCCTTTCCTCCACCCCTGCGTTACTTTGCTCCCTCTCAAGTGGTCTCTTCATCTCTCTGTCCCACGTTCATTATCTCTCTCTCTTGCTGCCTCTCTCTAATTTTTAAGCCCTGTTGGACCGATTAGGTCATCTATTCAGACAGACACCCCCCTCCCCCCAATTCCTTTTCTTTCTGATTATCCTTGGTGCTTACTAGTCTTACAAAGATGGCTGCACTGTTGAATCCCGCTTCCCCTCCATGCCCCAGAGCTGGCAGGAACACTCGGTCCCCAGGCCTGTCTCACTGTGCTTTAAGCTGACAGTGTGTGCGGTTAGGTTCTCCAGGCCTGGCAGAGCTTCGTTTGAGCCTGGGCTAGGAAGCTGCTGTGATGCTTCTTCACATTCCGAGCTTCATTTGGGGTATGTCAGGTGGGAACAGTGCAGGCAGTCTCCCCACCCTCCCCCACCCTGTGCACTACTGCCAAGGTTTGTCAGAAACTTTCTTATGGAAATCATGGTTTCTGCCTTTTCATTTTCCAGGTTACTTTCTTATATTGATAGGTTTTCACCTGCATAATGTCGGGCTAGTCCTCCGGGTGCTTGCTTTGTGACTCAGTGGCAAGACTGAAAACAATACAAAGAGACGAAATAGAAACACCTCCAGAAAAAGATGATATGCATCCCCTGCACCCCCACCACACACCCCTCTCTAATGGAAGGAAATTAATCAGTGCTTGGAACAGAAAACTTAAGCCCAGTAAAAGCTGGATGAAAACATAGATTGTAAATTTGATCTGTTTGTGTTTGAAGCGTAGATTCTGAGTTATAAACATAGTTCCTTTTTGGCAGTGAATAGATAGCTAACTACCTTAGGGAACTGAAGTAAGGGTTCGGAGATAGGTAACAATTTAGGGGTTATCGAAAAAGTACCATTTTCAGTTTTCATGGGACTTGTTTCTGCCTAGAGAAGAAAAACATGTGATTTAAGATCACATTAACCACCCCCCATCCCAAAACAGCGAATCTCATTTTTCTTTCTTAGTGACGGTCCTTTGTTTTTTGGTGTCTGCTGTCATTAGGTGCTGTCAAGTTGCTTCTCACTCAAAACTGTCCTGTGAAATTTGGGAGGTGTTTATTTTTATCCACAGCCTCCTCTGCAGCCCAGCAGAAGGAGCTAGACAGGTTAAGGAAAGACAGGAAGAACACACACCAATGAGAAAGATGTTAGATCTAAAGACACTGGACACGTCCGCTTGGTTCTGTGCATCTACTCTCCCATTTTGTTGGCACCTGAAACCTCTCCTCTGGGAGGGTGGGAAGAGCCCAAGACTGCCATATCCTGGTAGAGCAAGGTTAATTCTCCTGATGTTGTTGGCTGCAGTCTAGTTGCCTCTGACCCTGTTTACAACTGCCCAGTCCTGAGCCATCCTCCCAACTGTTATGCTGGAGGCCCATTGTCGCAGTCAGTCAATTGCACTGCTTTGTCTTCTCGAGTTACCATTGGGATTTTCCTTTTCAGCTTTTTTACTTCATCATTTCACTTCCGTTCACTTTCGTGACTGCACTCAAACAAGTTCAGAGTCTCTTGAACCCTTTGGATTCAGAGTCCCCTTGGATTCTTTGCTTTCTGCATGTATGATGTTCTCCATGTCAGCCCACAACTCACCTGATCTTTGGTCCTTGGCGTTCAGCACTTGGGTCATTGGCGTTCCGTTCTTGAGATGGTCTCGAGAGTTAGGTGGGATAGACACAAGGTCATATATTGGCTCTCATGGACTTGTTTTAACTTTATTCAGCTTCAACCTAAATCTTCAACTTATGAGCAGTTGATGAGCTCTACCACAGTCCCCCCCTGCCTTGTTTATTTATTTATTTTTGTGTGGCATCACTGCTCTGGTGGCAGTGGGAAGCCCAGGCTTGCTCCTGGAGAGCTGCTGCTGGATTTGAATTATCAGCCCTTTGGGCCGCAGTCGCGCACACAACCACTAGGCCACCAGGGCTCAGCCTTTTATGTATTTTTTTGTTTTATTTTTTCTCCTGCCTTGTTTTAACTTTTGCTATGAGCTTCTCTATCACCTCTTCCCACAGATGTAGTCAATTTGATTCCTTTGTTTTCTTTCTGGTGAGGTGTAGTTATAGTCTCTCCATTTTTGTTTAAAATAGTATTTGCAATGAAGGTTATAGTCTTTCAAAATTCTATCCTGTGATTTCCAGCTTCATTTTTCCCATCTACTGAGCTTTCCTCTTTTTGTTACCAACTTTGGTATTTTGTTTTTGTTTTTGTTTTTTGAGCATCACTGCCCTCTGGTGGTGGTAATAGGAGGCCCAGCCTTTGCTCCTGTGGAGCCGCTGCTGGAATTGAACCTCGATCCCAGTGGGCCACAGTCCCGCACACACGCCACCGGGGCTCAGCCCAACTTTGGTATTTTGATCACCACTAATTACTGGTGCAAGCGGGATGCATGCTTGATCAAATTATGACTGAAGAAGGTGGTAGAATTCAATTTCTTCTTCACGAGGGCATGACTTTGATTAATAGTGGTGTTAACTGGTCTTCATTGTAGTTGTATAACTTTCTAGTGACATGCACCATTATGTAGTAAGATAGATCTTAAAACGTTCTTTCTGATGATGAATGTGAAGCTATTTCTTTTGATTTTGTCATTCCTGGCATATGATGGTTTGATTAACATGAACAATACTAGTCTATTTTCAGCCAAATAGTGCTTAGGATATCGATCTTTGGATTCCATTTAATTTATATCGGCTCCCAATTTTAATAGATTATTTCATTTTTTTTTATTATTAAGGGAGTTGGCCGCCATTTCTTCTCTTTTTGAGTTATGAATCAAATGATGGTCTCAAAAATATGTTTCCATCTTTGTCCTGAAGATCAACAAATGCTCTTTTGGGAAGGTAACTCATGTCCAGCCATGCAACCCAAGGATAGTTCTTCTGACACTCTATCAATAGTCAGCGCTTGGCTTCTATGCACATGTTTTCAGTGGCCATTCCCCACATTTATTTATTTTTAAATCATTTTTTTGAAGACCCTCAAAATACATGAACTGTTATAGACCTGAAGAAACAAATAATACTCCAATAATAGTTGGAGATTTGAATACATCAGTTTCAAGGAAGGATCAATCAACTTGGTGGGCAGAATCAACAAAAATACAGAACAAGTAACATAAATCGATTTGATCTCTTAGACACATACAAAGCATTTTACACACAGCAGCACAGTATAGATTATTTTCCAACATGCATGGAACCATAGTCCCTAATAGATCATGTAAAGCAATCATCCACCGATTCAAGCTACTATGAATCATCTCTGCAGATCACAGCATTGTAAAATTAAAAATCAACAGACCAAGAGAAAAATGCATGGAAATTGAACAACACTTAAAAAAAAACACCGAGTAACATTTTATTAGGCTCTCTTACAGATATTATAACAATCCATAATTCAATTAGATCAAGCATGGTCGTACAATTGCTGCCACCGTCATTTCAAAACAATTTTTTCCTTTTGAATTCTTTGATAACAGCACCCTTTTGTCCCCTCACCCTCATGAACCCTTAATATATTATAAATGCATATATATAGATTTTGGGGGACCATCTCTTATAGCATCCAGTATATCCATTCACTTTTCTTCCTATTATCTGTTCCCCTCAAGTGAGGTTATAATCAGCACTGCTTCTGAGCTAGATGACTGCTTGGTTGCTTTCAAGCCTTTAAGATCCCAGACACTACATCTTTTGATAGCCAGGCACCATCAGCTTCTTCACCACATTAGCTTATGCACACATTTGTCTTCAGTGATCATGTTGGGAAGGTGAGCATCATGGAATGTCAATTTAATAGAACAAAGTGTTCTTGCATTGAGGAAGTATTTGAGTGGAGGTCCAATGCCTATCTGCTGTCTTAATACTAACCCTATAAGTGTATGCACATAGATCTATTTCCCCATCACCATATATAAATATGTTAACCTATATTTCTCATGCCTGTATTTAGACCTCTATAAATGCCTTTTATTCCCCTGTTCTTTCCTCTATTCCTTTTACTTTCCTCTTGTCCCACTATCCTGCTCAGCTTCCATTGGGGTTTCAGTAATTTCTCTCTGTTACATTACTCTTGATCAGTTCCTATCAGGCCTCTCATAATCACCTTGTCACTGATTTTGAATCACTTGTTGTTCCCTTACCCCTGGGTTGGTCAACACTACCTCCTTTACCCCACTTCCCAATCTCCCATGTCCCTCCCTAGAATCATCAGTCCCAATATTTTCTCCTCCAGACTGTTCATCCAGCCCATCTTACCTAGATAGACCTGCAAGGATAACAATATGTACTAGAAAAAAACAGGCATTCTAAGATGAAGCAACCGAAGAAAGCTAAAAGATGATAACAATAACAAAAAAATCCTCCATGTCCAAGAAATATATAAATAAGTTTAAAAAATAACAAAATTAAAACCTGTAAATAGTTGAAGGTCTATTTGTTGACCTTTAGGAGTATGCCCTGGTTGAAGCATATCCCCGGTACTCCTTCGGGAACTCCATGCTGTGTTGCACACCCTTAGTGTTTTGCCATGGCATGGTGGGGTCAGACAGGGTATAATCCTGACCCAGTCATTGCTGTCTCCATAGGGCCTTGTGTCAGCAAGGCATGGCATGATTCACAATGGGCCCGGCCATATGGTCCTCTCTGTGCATTGGTTGTTCTGAGTGGGAATATCATCCTCAAGGCTCGATGGGCTAGGATACACTCCATTATCTCTTCCTCTCCCCTCATTTGTTCTCACGTGCTCTGATTAGGTATGTCTCACTCCCCAAGCTGCAGCTTCAGTGCTGACCTCAAAAGAAAACTCCCCTGGGGAGAGAGTCGGCTATCCACGTAGTTGGGATTGGCATTGTGCCCTTAGACCTCTCTACTGGATCCCCACTTCATGCCATCACACTGCATTCACATCCTGGATCACCAGGCTTAAGTTTGGTCCTCTTTCCCTGTGGAGAGATAAACAATATGTTCTCCTTGGGTATGTTAGTACCCCATTTCCTCTCTACATATCCCCATCCCTTCCCCACCCCACAGTGGACTACCATATGTAGCCCTGGATTTGGTCTCACCCTTGCCATCCTTCCTGGGCCTCCCCATTTCCCCCCAGGAATTTCTGTATACAGTAGCTTTATTCCCTATGCCCCTTTTGCAATTTTTTAAGCTTACCTAAGCAGATTCATGTTGTACATATTGATTTTGCTCTTGGCTTACTTTACCCCGCATAATCTCCTCCAATTCTTCCCATTGGGTGATGTGCTTCATGTGTTCATCAAAGCTTTTCAGCGATGTGTAGTACTCCATTATCTATATGTACTACAGCTTTTTAATCCATTCATCAGTTGATGGAAATTTGGGCTGTTTCTAACTCCCTGTAATTGTGAACTGTGCTGCGATGAACATTGGAGCACAGATGTCTAGTTGTGGTTTGTTGCTTGCCTCTTCTGGGTATATGCCCAGTAGGGGGATTGCTGGGTCATATGGTAACTCAATTTCCATCTGTTTTAGATATCACCAAATCGATTTCCATATATATTACTACAGGTACACTAGCAGTGGATAAGGATCCCTGTCTTCCCACAGCCTCTCCAACACTTGTTGGAGATAGTCCAATTCAAAAAATCATTCTGATTTTTTGAATTGGACTATCCTTGAGGATCTTAGGTGATATCTCATTTTTTTTTATTTGCATTTCTCTTGTGGCCTGTGATCGGGAACATTTTCTCATATGTCTATTGGTCGTTCGGATTTCTTCCTCTCTGAAACTTCTGTTCAGGTCCTTTGCCCACCTCCTCAGTGGGCAGATCGTTTTGCTCTTTTTGGAAACTATCAGGATTTTGTAGATTTTAGTAATTTTATTTGATTTGTCATTACTAAAGAAGTTTTCCCAGTCTGTGGGCTCTTTTGGTGAGTTCTTTCAATGTGTTTTATCTTCAGTATATCCCACTTGTCTATTTGTGCCTCCTCTGTGTTTGTATCCTTCCCTATTTCTGATAGCTTATGTAATCCCTGTGCCAAAGTTCTCAGGTTGGTCCCAATTCCCTCATTGATGGCCCTCATAGTTTGGGGTTTTACTTCTAGTTCTGTAATCCATCTTGAGTATATTCTAGTGCATGGAGTGAGGTAAGGGTCTTGCTTCATTTTTCTACAGGTAGATATCCATTATTTTCCAGTACCACTTGTTGAAAAGGGCATCTGCTTCCCACTTGATTTTTTTCAGGGGGCCTTATCAAAGGTAAGCTGTCTGTATGCTGATTTTTTTATTTCTGGGTTTTCCTTTCTTTTCCATTTGTCTGACTATCTATCATTATGCCAATACCATGCTGTTTTGCCCACTGTGGCTGTATAGTATGTGTTAAAGTCAGGTAAAGCAAGCCCTCCACCCCCACTCCATGGTGTCCTTTTTCTTGAGGAGTTCTCTGCTAATTCTGGGCTTCTTTTCCTTCTATTTTTGGAATATGTTATACCACTCTCTATTCTTCTTCATCGTGTCTGGTGATAGGTCTGAGCATATCTTATTTTGGAACCTTTATATGTCATTGCCTTTCCCACCCTAATTGCTCTCATGAGTTTCTCCTTTTCCTCAAAGTTTGGTAATTCAATTGTTGTGTGCCTTGGTGATTCCTTGGAATTCAGTGTAGCTGGTATTTTTCCAACCTCCTGAATGGCTGCCTGGTTTTCATTAATTAAGCTGGGGAAGTTTTCCTCCAAGAATTCTCTCTAGTGTTGCAGATGAATTTTTTGTTGTATCTTCCTCTGCTCATCTAATTATTCTGATGTTGTTCCTTTTCATTGCATCAGATATAGGTCTTAGGTTTTCTTCAGCTTCTCTGATGGTCTCATTAGATTTTTGTTTGTGTTTGTTGAAGTCTGTTTGGCTGTATTCTAGGCCCCTGGTGTGGTTCTCTGCATCTTCCAGTCAACTGGCCAAGTTCATGTGTCAGCTACTGGTTTTTGTTATCTTTCCCTAAGCTCTTGTGTTTTCCTTTGGTGTATCATCTTTATCTCCTATCATTCTTTTTTCTGTATTGTTTTACTCATATCCTGTATGACTCCAAGCAGCATTCTGAAAATTTCTTTCTGTGATAGAGCAATATCTGCTTCTATGCATATAGCTAGGTTCAAGACATCTTCTGCCATTGCCTTTTGTTTCTCTTGTTTTTTCATTGAGATTGTTCTGCTGATTGCTATTTGTGTTGCATTGTTTTAGAGGAGCCTGGTGCCATTTTCCAGGGAGTCAAAGAGCACTGGTTCTCTCTGGGAGACTCATGGGAATGCTTCTTTGAACCACCTGCAGCTAATTGCACTATGGAATTGGCACAATGCTTTATCATCCTGTGGCTTGACTGTATTTTGTTATTTGGAGGGCAAGTTGGATGGTCCTCTCAGGGATGCTGATTGGGTGGTTTTGGACCTGCGACGATGGTGCTATACTGGGTGATCTCACAAGAAGTCGGTGGCCCATGACAGCTTGGGGTGCCATAGCAGGTGTACGAAGATGTCTGCTGCAATGAGAGTACCACAGAAGGCTGGAGGTTTCCTCACTTTGGTGCACAGCACAGTGAATCATGTGGTGAATTTCCCAGATCAGGTAGATCTCAGTGGAGGTTAAGCAAAGGTTCCCGCAGAAGCATGGAGTGTTGGCTTAACTGCCTTAGGCTGTGTGAGCCACTATGGCAGGTGGGAGGAAGTTCCCGCAGTCATGTGGGACCACAGAGGATGGATAGGAGCTCCCTCATCCATGCAGGCAGAGTCTTTCCCCTGAAGAAGGTGGGCGGGGTTCCCCCAGCCACATATTAATCACTGCAGAGGGTGGGTAGGTGGGATTTTCCTGGGAAGAAGGTGGGTGAGATTTACCTGGAAGAAATTGTGCAGGATATCTGCTGGTTGAAGCTGGGCAGGCTTTCATCAGCCTCAGATTATGCTGCATAGAGTAGAGCTCTCCAAACTGGGTGAAGGGCAGGCATAAATGCCCTAGGCCAGTGGTCGGCACACTATGGCTGCCATATGGCGTGCCATATGAGGCTCTTTCAGTGTGAATGTGTGGCTCTGAAGTAACATTGAAAACATTTAAAGGTTACTATTCTAGATCACAGTGATTTCATTTGTTTGGAAAAGGATATTTAAGGGTCTTGAGGATTGGCTCTTTGGTCTCAAGAGCTTGCCGACCTCTTGCCTAAGCTAAGGGGGGATTGGCAGTGCTGTGTGAGGAAAAAAGGGAAGAGAAAAAGCTAAGCAAAGCAAACTAAGCCTGCTTGGTGGGTGTGTAGGGATGGGAGGACAGAGAGAAGAGAGGGAAACAAAAATAACAATATATCTGAGACTGAAGTGGGAGAGAGAGAAACAAAAGTAACAATATCACTGAGCCCTGAGCCCTGACTGTGGGACCGGAGGGGTTTAAAGCCTGTCCAGAGGAGAGGCAAACTGTGGCTTGTGTTGAGATAAACCCTTTGGGTGCTCTACAAATAATCCTGGCTCTGGCAAAGATAGTGGGAGGGCCAGGGTCAAACCCTAGCAGGCCTCCACAGTGGTAAGCCAAAAGACCTCAGTTCCTCAGAACCTAGTAGATCTGTGCTTGCTTATCTTTATGATGCTCCTCCTGAGACCCGACAGTATGGAATTTCCCTCTCAGTCACTCTCCTGTGCTTATTTCTGAGCTAGATGAGTGCTTGTCTAGCTTCAGGCCTTTAAGACCCCAATGCTATATCTTTTGATAGTTGGGCACCATCAGCTTTCTTCACCACTTTTGCTTATGCACCCATTTGTCTTCTGCAATCTTATTGGGAAAGTGAGCACACAATGATTATTTTTCCAACTTTTTTGACTTGTTTTGCTCTTGTTAGTTTTTTGTTTGTTCCCCCCCCCCTTTGGTGTGTGTGTGTGTGTGTGTGTGTGTGTGTGTGTGCATAGTTCCATTTATTGCCAATCTTGATTTTTAAAAGACATTAGAGCTTTTTATTTCAGATTTGATTGTGCTTTTGATTTATTAAGTATTCCAAACCTTTGCCATTTTTGTGATATGTATGAGGGACCATCAAAAAGTTCACGTGGAAATAGAATTTAAGGAACTTTTCCCATACATTTTTTGAAACCACTCATACTTGGTTTTTCTTGTATGTGTGTGCTATTGTAGGTCTTATGACAGCTGTTGACTTTTCTTCTAATATCTTATAGGCTCTGAAAACAAATGTCTTCTTTACTTGCATTCTTTTAAACCTTCATTTCTTTAATGTCCTGGAATTTATTTTGGTGTAAGGTATAGAAAGAGGACCTGGCATCCCTCATCTTACTACCAAATTGTGCCTCTTTCGGGTAAGTGTTGGGTGCTTACTGCAAGGTGGTGGTTTGAACCACCAAACATAAACATGAGAAAGATAAAACCATCTGTTCCTGTAATAATTCAACCGCCTCAGAACCCCTGTCTAGGGTTGCTATGATTTGAAATCAACTTGATGGCATTGGGGTTTGGTGTTCTTTCTCATTTTTTAAAAGTTCTTTTTCCTTTATAATTTGTGATGCTTTTAAAGACAAAATTAGCACAATCTTTTAAAAACATCATCCAACTTGTATCTGGTCATCTTCTCTTTGATTTTGAGTCTCAGTGTGTCAGCCTCAGGATAGATGTTTCCTTAGGACTAGTGGTGGGAGTGGTGATACTGGGAGGGTAGAGGAACGGTGGAATAGAAAAGGGGAACCAATTTCAGGGATCTACATAGAACCTCCTCTCTGGGGCATGGGCAACAGGGAAGTGAGTGAAGGGACACATTGGAGAGTGTACAATATGAAAAAGTAGTAACAATTTTGTAATTTATTAAGAGTTCTTGGGGGTGGGTGTGGGGAAGGGAAAGGAAATATGGGGAGCTGGTACTGGGTGCCTGAGTGGAGGGAGGATGCATATTAGAAGTTAAAGAAAAAAAGAATTCTTTGTTGCAAGCAAAGGAAGACAATTTGCTTAAAATGGAGGCAAGGAATATTGAGAATGACTGAACTCTTTTCACTCAAGTGTCTGTTGCAGGTTAGTCTTTTGGTTTTAGGCTTTATCTGTGCTGGATCTTGCCAGGACCTCGTCTGTCTCTGTGTGTCTGTCAGTCTTTACCTTTAGTCTGCCCATGTTTTGCTTTGTTTTTATTTCTATGCCCACCCCCCCAACCTCGCTGTTTGTCTCATGTTTGTTTCTTTGCTTTCTTCTGTGATCAAACTATGATGTGACACTAGCAGCTTCAACCCTAGGTCCTATTGAGGTCAAGTCTAGCATAGAATTGCTTTGAGACACTTCATGGGTTTGCACTGGCTTCTTCTTCACCCATTTACGAACCCTTAGTTGGGCTGGGGCTGCAAGGCTCTGATTGACCAAACCAGAGTATGAGAAGTGTAATAGCTGGAGAAGATTGGTTTCCCCTGGACAAAATGGCGTGCTATTTCTCAGAAGTTGGATGAATGGACTGTGGATTTTCATCATGTAGCAAACTCCCACAGTGATGTTTCTAAGTTAGTGATTATCAACCTGTGAGTCACAAACCCCTTGGGAGTCGAACAGTCCTTTCACAGGAATCACTCAATTCATAACAGCAGCAAAATGACAGTTATGAAGTAGTAACGGAAATAATTTCATGGTTGGGGGTCACCACACCATGAGGAATTGTGTTAAACAGTTGTGGCGTTGGGAAGGTTGAGAACCACTGTTCTAAGTGATGGAGCAAAGACTTGTGCTCTCTCTTGGGGTTTTAACTTTAGATTGTGGGGGGAATTACACATAGGATAGCTGAAGGCAGTGACGAGTTTCCTGCTCTTTCAGGAGGCTGTTGTTCTAATCAATCCTGAGCTTGAATCCTATGGATATGGATGTGTACAACCTTGTTGTCTTTCACTTTCAGAGTTGCCAGCTACCTCCCAAGAGAAGGTTTTCTTGTCAGTGGGCCAGAGGCACAGCAGACTGTCATGTTCACAAAGAAGACTGTCCAGTTCCACATTTATTTTAGCAATATTTTGTTATGTCAGTGAAGGTTGGTTTGGATCCCTCAACAGGTTCTGCACAAGCCTTTTCTTGGCGCTGGTTAAGCTCACCACAGCATACAGATATTCTCCCTGCTCTGTTCTGGTTGTCCCATTACATTCATCCATTTTCTTTGCCCCATAACACTCTCACCTGTGCTTTAAGGTCATCATTAACTGTGGGGTCTCACAGAGATGTTTTTGTGGTTTTGTCAATTATGGTTTGGCTGCAAACTCAGAGAGCCCATGAGATTTCCATGCAATATTTTATACCTATTTTGTTTGCTGGCACTAGTTGCAGTCCTTTTGGTGTAAAGTTTCACCCACACAGCCCACGCCCGGGTTTCTTCCCCATTTTCCTTCCCCATTTTCCTTCATCCTTCTTTCCTATCCTTTTCTGGACTTTATTTTTAGCCTAATGCTGCCCTTTGGGCCTGACCCGGTTGATTGTTCTGAGGCACAAGTTCCCTTAGATGTGATCTGGCTGTCTTGAGTTATTACCAGTGATTCCAAATCAAATGTAGCCCAACAGAAAATGAAGACATTCTTCCCAGTTTGCCTCTTCAACAGCTGGTTTCCTTCAGGGATGAATCAGAGCAAGGATTAATCATGTAAATATTGGTGCAAAGCAAAATGAGGATAGCTGGTCAGCAAGAAATGATGTGAGGTTCTTTTTGGTTAAGAGTGGATGCAAGAGGAGAAACCGTGTGTTTTGGAGAAAGGGCCTTGAATTCAAGTTAAATCAAGTGGAAATACAGCCCCAGCATTCTCAAACACAGCTGCTCTCCACAGCTTTTCTATTTAGTGCAGGGTTCTGTGGCCATGGCTCTCCTGTGAGAGACCTGCCCAAGTTTCAGTTAAGTGGCCTTGTGATTACATTATTGGTGGCTCTAGGCAGAGCCTCTTCTCTTCACAAGATTGCTGATGTCCTGTGTGGGCTCGGGCTCTGGCCTGGGATATCTATGGGGCAGAGGGGGTGTGGTTGGGCTTCACCTGTTGTGTTGTCAATTGTGCTGCTCCATTCACTCCACTCAAAACATGTGCTGTGGATCACAACCCCGAGACTTGAATTTATAACTCCACTTGATAATGAGGCTTCTTTGTGAAGTTGATTATGGATCAGGGGGTGCCTAAAACCCATGTCTTTTGATATTTGGAAGAGCAGGTTGAGTGAGCAGCCAGGTGAGGCAGGAGAGATATGGTAGGGAGTAGATGCCAAGGTATAGAATGACTGGAAGCTGACAATAGAAAAACCTGACACTAGGGGTGTGGTAGGCCTTCTGTTAGATCTAGCACCCAGGATATGGACGGCAGCTTCCTAAACTGTGAGAAAATAAATTTCTATTTGTTAAAGCCAGCACCTGTGGTATTTGCGGTTAAACCTCACAGAACCTGAAGATAACACCCATCCATTGAGATACTCTGAGGGCCCTTGTGGCTAACCTGAGTCTCCCCATATGGGATCTGCTGCTCATATAGAATAGTCTCTTGTTCCGCCTGTGCCAGCCATGTGGCCCTGTTGGAAGTCCGGGCCTCCATGTAGCACACAGGGCTCCATGATCTAATGCCATGGAGTGCTCGGGGCCCTGGTGGAAGCTTGCTTCCCACCAGCACGTGTGGTGCCAGAGTCACCAAGAGATGAGGTGATTCTGGGAAACCCCTTTGAAGGGACCGTTGAGAGAAGATGCCCAGACTTTCATTAATTCCTCTATCAATCATTTATTCTTCTGAGGATGGAACAGATTATTGTTTTGGAAACTAAGAGCCAGGTAAAACACGCACACACACACACACACACACACACACTTTGTTAAGCCCCAAACTTCCCTTTCTGTTCGTGGAGGGAGCTTGGGATACCTGCTGAGACTTTCCGGCAGCTTGCATGCCCATCTTTGTGGCATAGCTCTCAGGCTGGCGAGGGACAGCAGGTGGCACACAAGATCGACATCATTTCTCTTGGGGTCTTTGGGTCCCTGGCTGTCACGTTGCTTATGTACACTTCCCAGTGTGACTCCACTTATTGTGTATCTGATGCCATGCAAGGGCACCTGCTGACTCCTTGACCTGGAGTGTGTCACGTACTGTATGTGGTGAGAGCTGGGACTTTCCACTCAGCACACACTTCCCAGCCCAGCCCGCCTCCTGTCTCTGCCTTGATTTGCCCAACATCTCCATTTGCAGCTAGGATTGTATCCTGACCTCTTGGTGGTGAGTTTGTTGTTAGCAGCAGCCTTGTGGACCCTTGGACACCATTGTGATGGGAGCACAACATAGCGAGATGCTGTCTGGTCCTATGCCAGTCCAATGGTTGGCTGTGGAACACATTGCTAGGATCCACGGAATGTTCCTTGACTGAGTTTTGGAAGTAATCGTCAGCCCTTTCTTCCTAATCTGTTTTAAAGTGGAATCTCTGCAGCAACCTGTTCAACCTCACAGCCACATGCTTCACCGACAGAGAGGTAGTAGGTTGTGCAGGTAGTGCTCTGGCCAGGAATTGAATGTAGGCCTGTCAATGAGTGAATCTCAACTCAGTAACCTTATAGGACAAAGAACTGCTCTATGGATTTCCCAGGCTATAAATCATTTTTCTATTGAGGAGTGGCTGGTGGTTTGGAACCACTGGCCTTGTGGTTAGCTGCCTACAGTGTAACCCACTGTGACACCTGGGCTCCCTTCTGCCATATGGAAGGCAAGATGACTGCAATCGAACCACCAATGTCATTGTACAGCTCTTAACACCATCCGTCCATCATCCATCTATCCTTTCACCCACCCATTCATCATCCATCCTGTCAAACACATTTGTATATATGCTGCCATCATCATTTTCAAAATATGTTTTTTCTACTTGAATCCTTGGTATCAGCTCAGTTTTCCCCTCTGCCCACTCTCCATAATGAACCCTTATAATTTCTTTTTCATGTCTTACACCGACCACTGTCTTCCTCCACCCACTTTTTGTTGTCCATCTGCCCGGGAAAGGGCCATATGCCAATCATTGTGATCAGGCTCCCCTTTCTCCCCCCCACCACTCCCCTGCCCTCCTGGTATGGCTACTCTCATTATTGGTCTTAAGGAGTTTTTCTGTCCTGGGTTCCCTGTGTTGCTTGTTCTTATCTGTACCAGTATACGTTCTCTGGTCTAGCTGGATTTGTAAGGTAGAATGGGGGCAGGGGTGGGGAGCATTAAATTTGTATGTTTCATTGGTGCTATCCTGCACTCCGACTGACTCATCTCTTCCTTGTGACCCTTCTGTAAGGCGATGTCCAGTTGTCTACAGATGGGCTTCGGGTCTCCACTGCTTGCTCCCCCTCATTCACGTCGATATGCTTTTTTATTCTGGGTCTTTGATGACTGATACACAATCCCATCAACAC
Organism: Nesogale talazaci; assembly: GCA_004026705.1. Classification (NCBI taxonomy): domain Eukaryota; kingdom Metazoa; phylum Chordata; class Mammalia; order Afrosoricida; family Tenrecidae; genus Nesogale; species Nesogale talazaci. Next base: position 25,998 of record PVJH01013000.1, on the reverse strand, counting down.
GTCATGATCACATAGGTAGGTGTGTTTCTTCCAGGTGGGCTTTGTTGCTTCTCAGCTAGATGGCCATTTGTTTATCTTCAAGCCTTCAAGATCTCAGATGCTAAATCTTTTGAAAGTTGGGCACCATCAGCTTTCTTCACCACATTTGCTTATGCACCCATTTTGTCAGACTGCAATTTAAAAAAAAATCATTTTATTGGGAACTCATACAACTCTTATCACTATCAGTACATCCATCCATTGTATGCAAACCACATTTGCACATTTGTTGTCATAATCATTCTCAAAACATTTTCCTTTTACTTAAGCCCTTGGTATCAGCTCCTCATATTTTCCGTCCCTCCCCTCTCCCCATCTCTCAAGAACCTTTGATAATTTATAAATTATCATTATTTTGTCATATAGTACACTGTTCAATGTGTCCCTTTACCCACTTCCCTGTTGTCCATACCCCAGGGAGGAGGTTATATGTAGATCCCTCCAATTGGTTTCCCCCTTTCTACTCCACCTTTCCTCCACCCTCCCATTATCACCACTGTCACCACTGGTCCTGAAGGGATCATCTGTCCTGAATTCCCCATGTCTCCAGCTCCTATCCATACCAGTATACTTCCACTGGTCCAGTCAGATTTGTAAGATAGAATTGGGATCATGATAGTGGGTGGGAGGAAGCATGGAAGAACTAGAGGAAAGTTGCATATTTCATTGTTGCTACCCTGTACCTTGACTGGCTAGTTCCTCCCTGTGACCCTTCTATAAAGGGATGTAGCTTCACCTATCTATGTGTTTTGGGTCCTCAATCTGTACTCCCCCTCATTTATAATGATATAATTTTTAGTTCTTTGATGCCTGATACCTGATCCCGTCAAGACCTCATGGTCACAGAGACTGGTGTGCTTCTTCTATGTGGGCGTTGTTGCTTCTGGACTGGATGGCTGCTTGTTTACTTTCAAGCCTTCAAGACCCCAAATGCTACATCTTTTAGTAGCTGGGCACCATCAGCTTTCTTCAACACCTTTGCTTATGTACACATTTGTCTTCAGTGATCATGCCAGGAAGGTGAGCCTCATGGAATGCCAATTTAATGGAACAAAGTGTTCTTGCATTGAGGAAGTACTTGATTGGAGGTCCAATGCCCATCTGCTGTACTAACCCTATAAGTATATGCACGTTAATCTATTTCCCTATCATCATATATAAATATATTTACCTACGTACATGCCTGTATTTAGACCTCTATAAATGACCTTTGCCTCCTGTTTCTTTCCTCTAATTCCTTTTACTTTCCTCTTGTCCCACTATCATGCTCAGCCTTCATTTGGGTTTCAGTAATTTTTCTGTTATATTACTCTTGATCAATTCCTATTGGGCCTCTCACACTTATCTTGCCATTGATTTTGAATCACTTACTGTTTCTTTATCCCTGGGTTGGTTAACACCACCTCCTTTCTCCCACTTCCCCATCTCCCATGTGCCCCTGGAACCATCAGTCTTATTGTTTTTTCCTCCAGACTATTCATCCAGCCTGTCTTATGGAGATAGACTTAGGCTGCAATTTTTATGAAAGCAGATCTTCTGGTGTTTTCTCCCTTGGGGCCACTGGTGGGTTGGACTTTTTGATTAGCATCTCCGTTAATGAGCATATCAGACTGAGAGACTCATAGAGATGTGAGTTTCTTTTCATGAGACTCTGGTGATTCTTGACACCACAGGTGACCAAATAGAGCCTAGAATTCCCAGAAGTTTAAGAAGCAACTCTCCTTTTCTCTAGTCTAATCACCTAGGTCATGTTTGCAGATCATCTCTGAGCAACTGCCATCCTTGGGAGGGGATGACTTGGATGGGTTCAGCTAAAGTTCCTCCAGTTAGCACTTAGAAACAGATGTGTATGGTTCCAGGAGTCACATTTCTCACCATTTGTTACCGTTACTTAATTTGAAACGACAGTTTTGTGTTCTCAAAAGAGCAGTCACGTTTCTCCTTCCAGATTTGCTGCAGCAATTTATTAGTGAACCTAATTATAGTGTTTGTTCCAGGAGGCCTTCAGGTAGAACCCACCTAAGTGGTAATAGCATTGGATTAAAAATAAGTCTGAAAGGGCATGTTTTCCTCTTAAGGAGAATAAACATGGATCCCTCCACCTCCGCAACAAAAATTGTTCCTAAACAGTAAAATGGAATCACCAAACATGAACTTTGCCCATGCTGCTTAGCTGCGGCATGGGGTGGGGTGAGAGCTTGGGTTCTGGACTCGCTCAGTTCGAGGGCACAATCCTGGCACTGTTCCTTATTAGCTGGGTGACCAGGACTGAGTTGTGTAATGTCACCTAGCTTCATCTGTGGAGAAGACCTAAGGCTCGAGGGGAGTGGGCAGAAGGGACTGAGGAGATGCCTGCGGGAGACTGTCCCTGAGGACCTCCTAGACCACAGGAACTTGATCTTTAGTAGAGGAAGACGAGGCAAATTGAGGCGAATGATCTCAAAAGTACCATGGACTTCCCGAAGAACAAACATGTCTTGGAGGAAGTACAGCCACGAATGTACCCGAGGAGCTAGGATGGCAAGAGATATCTCACATACTTTGGACAAGGGGGCCAGTCCCTGGAATAGAAGAACATGGTTAGTAGAGGAGGAGTGGAAAAGAGACGGACCCTCAACAAGACGGAGTGACACAGTGACTGCAACAACGGGCTCAAAGGTCACAATTGTGTGAATGGTGCGGTACCAGGCAACGCTTTGTTCTGTTGCGCACTGGGTTGCCATTGTTGTTGGAACAACAACGGAGATAAACTAGACAGGACCAAGCGTACTTGCCTTATGCTTTCAGACCAACAACTCTCCTCCGAGTGCGTCCTTCCTTCAGTCTTTCTGCCGCTCACTAACCTGAGGGGCCCACACAGTCTGTTTCCTTCTGATTTGCCCTGCAGATGAGTCTCTGGGTAAAAAGAAATACCTTCCAACTTGGAGCGGCTCCTCTTCCAGATGAAGCAAATACATGAGTGACTCACGCGAGCAGTGATTTGTAATGAGACAGGAACCAGGGTTCCCTGATTGACACAGGTGCAGCACGGCCTCCCGGAGAGCCGTCGGTTGCTGTTCCATTTACAAACCGCACAGCAGGGCCCACGTCTTCTAGTGGCATTACCCCGCAGAGCATTGCGAGATTGTTTAGTTTATTTTCAGCCTCAGTGAAGGTTTACAAAGTCCCACTTGCAAATGGTCTTCAGACAAGACTTGCTTCGCCTCAGAATGGGTTCCTTGACTGCCATATTAGGAGGGACTGTTGGAAAACCAGCCAGGAAGTAGTCATTTCCAACCCCTCCGTTTTCCAGGTGACATGAAATCCCATGTTTCTCTGAGGAGCAGTTGACAATGCACTGTGCTGTGCCCCAGCCGGCATTACTCCCGGAGGAGGTCCACATCAGCAGCTGCCTCCATCGCTGCACTGCCCTCCTCCCCAGGCCAAGTCGCCACTGCCATTGCCTGTGCTGTGCCAACAGCCTCCTCCCTGGTCTCCCTGCTCCCCCTTCAGCTGTGTCCACCCGACTTGGGGTTTTTCACACGGCCCCTGAGCAGAAGTCAGGCAGTGCCAGTGTCCTGCACACTCTCCGCCTCCAGCCTTCCCATGGCCATGCCCGCCCGCCCATCCTCTTCCTTTGCTCAGCTCTCTGCCCAGATGCTCTACCGCTGTCCTCACTCACAGTTCAGGCACTAGGCCTTTGCTCCTCGTGCTCCTCTCAGCTGCAGTCGTCTCTCAGGTCTTTGTGCAGCTGCTTCTCTCCCTTCAGCTGCCGACTTTCCTCTTTTTTCAGGTTGCTTCAAAAATGTCCCTCTACCAAGAGTTAATCCTTCTTTCTTTGTTTTCAAAGCTCTTAACATTATTTGACATAGAGTCCATTTACTTGTTGGCTAGTCTGATTCCTTGGCTATACTGTCAGCTCATGAAGGACAGGAACTTTCTTCTGCCTAGAATAAGGCCATGTACACATTGTGTGATGTGAATATTTGTTGAATGATGCCCCAGTCCACTGCCGTGCAGGTCATTCTGTTTCATAGGGACCCTATAGGACAGAGTAGAACTAACTGCCCCTAGAGTCTTCCACGGCTGTCCATCTTTATGGGAGAAGAAAGCTTCATCTTTATGCTACAGAATGGCGGGGAGATTTTCACAGCTGACCTTGTTGTTAGCAGCCCAAATTGTGACCATTATGTCACCCAGCCCCAAAAGTCAGATTCACTACTGCCAAGCCAGGACCGACTGGTGGCAACCCTAGAGGACTGGGGGGCTGCCTCTGGAGGTTTCCATGACTGTAGCTCTTTCCAAGGGCAGAACACCTCATTTTTCTCTTGTGAAGTGACTGGTGGTTTTGAACTGCTGTCCTTGTGTTCCGGGGCTCCTTAAATCAATGGCTAGCTAAGTATCTGAGAATCGTCACACTGAAACCCTAATGGCGCTGTCTGTAAGAGTAAAGCAGTGTTTGGGAGACCCACTTTTTAATTTACTAATTCTCCCCAAACTTAGTGGTTGTATGTATCAGGAGCTCAGCCAGGGCTGGTAGAATGTGATCTTTGCTATGGCCATTGTCTACGGCTTCAGTTCTGTCTATTGGCTGAGTCCCCAGTTCACACCAGAGCTTGATGGCCTCGCTACATGGCTGGCTTGGGTTGACTCACAGCATGATGGCTTCAGAGTCCTAAGAGGGATCATTCCAAAAGGATAAGCCCATACAAGGATGCTCAAGCCTGATCTTTTTTCATAACTTGCTAATGCACTGTGGGACAGAGCAAGTCATGTGGCCCAGCATCAGGGGGAAGGGACTGCATAAGAGCATGGATGCCCAGATGTGTGGTTCCATGGGGGCCGTTACCTTAGCAATCTGCATGCGCTGGGCCCCTGGATTTATGATGTAGTGGGAAGGACAGAATTCAGAGCTAGATTTGAGTCTTTACTTAATTACTCTACAGATGTGTGCCTGTGTCCTTCCTTTCTACAATGAGGCAGTGCTTTGTTCAGATTTCTACCTGAGGATGAGTGGGCTAATACACAGAACAATCTCAGGTGCCTGCCAGAAAACCCAAACCCACTTTCAAGGAGTTAATGCTGACTCAGAGAGAGGCTCTAGGACAGGAGAGAACTGTCCATCTTTATGGAAGCAGACTGCCACTCCAGTTTCCACAGTGGCCTCCAACTACCGCCCATGCCCACCAGGGCAGCTTCCCGGTGCACAGAGAACACCGTGTAAGTGTTAGTATGGGAGGGATCCAAGTTGTCCACTTGCTAGTTCCACTTCTTTTCGTGCCTCTAACCCTGAGTGAGGCTAGCAGGAGAGTGGGAAGGCAGGGCGCTGGTGTACGGTCACAGGAACCCAGAGCAGGAGTGCTTTTCCCTGGCTATGGCTCCCTCCCAGAAATGACATTTATCACTGACCCTGGACCAGGAAGGTGTTAGATGATCACATGGAGCCCTGTGGTGGAGAAGTAAAAGCCCAGGGTCACCGTAGAGCTTGGTGGTTGGAGGAGCTGATAGGACTGTGCTTTGGGGGGCATGGAAGCCTGGGCGAACATTGTCACCTCCCAAGAGGTCTGAGCTGGTGGTTCCTGACATATTCTCAGTCCACAGGAAGACCTGGCTAGAACCCTGCAAGAGAAGCATCAAGTGGGAGCTGGGCAGGGAGCCAGTGCGCCTCCAGCTGGAAGGGGCTGGCACGGAGAAAAGGATGTGTAAGATGTTAGTTGGCCTCAAGCCAGCCTGCAGTGCAGCTGGATTGGGTCTGTCTGGCACAGGGAGTTGACTCAGGGTTGCTCCGGGCTCCTCTTATGCATGACCTGCCTATCTCCACTGGTGTAGGGCCCAGCTCTTGGATCCTTGGTTTTGTTTTGGGAGTGGGCTATTCCTTGTTTTAATCCCCAAGCTCTTCCCCATGTGCCAGAGATTCAGAAGCTGTTAACAAATTTCTTTGCAAGAAAATCTCAGCATCCCCCCCAAAGCATGCTGGTTGCCACAAAGCAATTATTTGATCCCATTAGATTTTCCCACAGTTCGTAAGGGTTTTCACAAACAGACGAAAGTGACATAGGACAGATCCTCAAACCTCAAAATGACACTGGATGCAAACTTGCATTCTGTACCCCTTCACTGACATTTGCGCTCCCAGGACATAATCAGAAAACTGGGCACTGCTGATGGACCAACTGTTCCCTCTGGTGGGCTTCCTGTAAGCCATAGCCTCTCTGTCTCAGTCATTTTGGCTAAGAGTGGGCTTTGTCCTGTGAGGCTTCAGTGTCCAATGAAGGGAGAGGGGAGCATGTAGGCAAACCTCAGATCAAACGCCGCAGACGGTAGGTGAATTCATGTTCATGTATATTTTAACAAGGAAATCAGATATCTTCTTGGAGTACCAGGAAAAGCAATTGAAGCTAGTTAGCAGCAGTGGAGTGGAGTGTGTCAGTGTAGGGGTGGGGGTGCAGTAGTGGCATGGCCACCAATGGGTGTACTTTTCCTCTTATAGAGTCTAAAAGATGACTCTTGGGCACAGTTTCTCATGCCCAGCTTGCACAGCCAGCACACATGGTTTCATCCACTTCTCGGGGTTTTACCAAGGTCTCCCCTTCGGCTCTCTCCTCTCGTGCTGCCTCCTCCTACAGAGAGTTTGGCCATCCCCTGGTGGTGTGAGGACTGCGAGGAGGAAGATCCATGTCGCCTCTGGTTCCCTCTTGTCCAAATGGAGGTTCCAGAGTTACATGATAGGGCTGATGCCGAATGAAGCATGGTCACATGTGGCTCTCAGTGCATAGCAAGTGTTCAGTGTGTGCTGCTGTAACACCCTCCTACTGATGAACAGAAGGGGCGGTGGCTTAGCGGTGATAGAAAAGCCTCAACAGGCACAGGGTCTCACTGGGGCACACATTTCTTTCAGAGTGAAAGTAGATCTGAGGGGGATTGAGCCAGTCTCTGCGGTGTGGAGACCACTCCTGTTGTTAGGGGCCATGGAGGCGGTGTGGACCCACAGCCGATGTCTGCCCAACAAGATGGAGCACTGCCCACTCCTGTGGCCCTTTCACAGATGTTCAACCTAGTGGGATACAAGCAGAGCTGTTTAGTCTACTCTGACCAATATGTAATCCAGGGGAGGGAGATTCATGGGGCAGATGGAGGGAACTCTCTCACCTTCCCTTACTTGGCTTGAAGTGTCCTGGTGGTCTCCCAGGTGATGGTAAGCTGTCATGGCACTAGTGGGTGTGATTTTTATTATTGTAACGAGCAACACAGTTCCCTTGGGTCATGTCTTTCCCTACCCCACGTGGTCAAGGTGGGAGAGTCCTGCTTTCCTGCAGCTCGGCAGCTGAATTGTTGGACTACTCTCTTTTCCTTAGGATGTTTTTCTCTCAGTGGGATTGTCCAGCTTCCCTGCTTTGTTTCTAGCAAAATCACTCGCATCCCAGGGGTGACAGGAGCCCTTGGCCTGTTATCCATCCTCTCAGCAGGAGTGTGCTCAGGCCTTCTCTCCTGGTGGCCTCTGGGCATATGTTCCTTACTCCCCGTCGGGGAGCTGCCAGTATTGCTTGGGGGTGATGCCTCAAAAGTCAGCAAGTGCACTCAGGCTAGGGTCCGCAGGCATGGCTGTGCAAGTGCGGCCTCTGCAGCTCCTTCCCCTCAGGGGCAGCCAGTCCGAGGGACTTCGGGTCTGCAGCCACAGGCGCCTCTGGAGGCCACCAGCTGCCTCTCCAAGCAGCGCAGTACCCATGGCATGGGAGCAGCTGTCTCCTCCAGCTGCCTGATTATTCATCAACTCCACAGTAGCACAGCTTCACACATTTCCCTCTTCCATTCCACGCCATCAATTTTACAGTCTGACTGCCAGCCTCAGGATGGGTGTGGGGCAGGATTTGTCTGCTGGTTTTGAGGTTATTTCAGACCCTGGTAGAGGAGATAGAGATGTTCAGGGTCTCTGGGTCATTTCTGTGGTCTTGAGATTCCCAGGGAAGGTTCATTCATCTGCTCATCCAGCAGACATCCCTCACTCTGTCTGTGTGCCAGGGCTGGGACTTGGAGGAGAGAGAGGTGGTGGACGCAGTCATTAGCGCTACAACTCACTCATCTTGATGCTCTGTTTCTTCCTGCTAGCTGCCAGGCAACAGGTATTTTAGTAAGTATTCCTTGAGGACCTGTTTGGGGCCAGCTCCTGCTTTAAATGTTATGGCATTTAGGCAGACCAAGATCACTGTTCTTACAGAGTTGCTGTCTCATCAGGGGAACTTATGATAATTGGTAGATATGCTAACAGATCATGTATAACATTTTGGTAAGTAGTCCTTGCTATGGAAGGACTATAGCAACAGGGCAGGCTAAGGGAAATCATGTGTTGTAGGGAGATTTTGACTTAACTTAGATCAGAGTGAGCTTCATTGAGAAGGTGATGTTTGAGCACATGGATATCAGGGGGAAGATGAGGCAGCCTGGTGACAGTCTGTTGTTGATTGGAGGCATGTCAAGGTCAGAATAGGTAGAGGTGAGGTCACAGAGGTTTTAGATGGGCCCAGTCTGGCTGGGCTTTGTGGGCTATGGAGAACACCTTGACATGATCTCTGAGTGAAGTGGGGGAGCCTATTGTGGCCAGAGAAGGGATATCAACTGACTCACATTTTAATGAGCAGATAATCAGAGAAGTTGGATTATATTAAGAAGAACATGGTATGAGGATTATAGGAAGGCTTATTAACAGTTTGCAATATGAAGATGATACAACCTTGCTTGCTGAAAATGAGTAGGGTTTGAAGCTCATACTGAAGATCAAGGAATCTAGCAGTGGTTCTCAGCCTTCCTAATGTCTCCACCCTTTAATACAGTTCCTCATGTTGTGGTGACCCTCACCATAAAATTATTTTTGTTGCTACTTCAATTAACTATAATTTTGCTACTGTTATGAATCGGGTGACCCCTTGTGACCTATAGGTTGGGAATCACTGGAGTATAGTCTTCAGTATAGATTTACAACTCAATATAAAGAAAAATCTTCAGAATTGGACCAAGAAATCACATCTGGATAAATGGAGAAAAGATTGAAGTTGTCAAGGATTTCTTCTTACTTAGGTCCATAATCAATGCTCATAGAATCAGCAGTGAAGAGATCAAACTAAGTATTGTATTGGGTAAATCTGCTGTACAAGACCCTTGTAAAGTGGTGACAAGGCAAGCACATTACTTTGGGAACAAGAGTGTGCCTGATCCAAGCTATGATATTTTCAGTTACCTCATATACAGATGAAAATTGGGCATGGAATAAGGAAGACTGAAGAAAAATTGACACATTGGAACTATGGTGTTGATGAAGAATATTTATTATTCCGTGGACCTCCAATAGAACAAAAAATCTGTCTTGAAAGAGATGTAGCCAGAATGTTCCTTGGCAGTAAGAATGGCAGAACTGCATCTTACATATTCTGGACATTTTTTCAGAAGAGCTCAGCTCTGGAAGAGAACATCTACAAACCCAAACAAAGCACATTGCTACCAAATCATAGCAACGCCATAGGACAGAACAGAACAGTCTCTTTGGGTTTCCAAGGCCATAGATCTTTACTGATGCATAAAACCTCATCTTCTTCTGTGATAAAACTGAGTCTGGGGTTAACAGTCCACCTTGTACCTATTATGATACTAGAGTTCCTTCAGTAAGAGTCCCTTCAAGTAGAGTCAGCAAAAAAGAAAGCGGCCTTGACAAGATGGGTTAATGCAGTGACTGGAATTTTGCACAGCAAGGATTGTGAGGATGAGGAAGGCCAGGCAGGGTTTCCCTCTGTTGTCCTAAAGCCTCAGTGGTTGGAACTGAGTTGACGCTCAACAGCAACAACAACCAAAAGCATCTTTCTGATTTTCTCCTATTTCAGCCAAATCCACTTGCCATCGACTGTGGTATTTTCCCTCATTCCATGTCCTTTTATCCTTTTCTGAATCCAGCTGAATTTCTGGCAGTTTCTCATTGATAATATCACTGCGACATGTTTCGGGGTCTTTGTTTGTTTTTGTATTATCTTTAGCAAAACTTTTATATGGCATCAGTCAGTGTTCGCTAATTTCTGCATTCTGTTGAATCACCTTTCTTTGGATGGTACAGCCCAGTCAGTTGGCCAGGTTGCTGTCTTCCATATTTCTTGGGTTAGAGGAGTTGTCTCTAGAGCAGGGGTGCTCAATACGTCAATCACAATCAACTAGTCGATCGCAAATGTAATGCGAGTAAATTGTATGGCATTAAAAAATAGACAGGTTAGGGTTAGTTTTAGGGATCTTGTCAGGCTTAGATTTAAGAGTTAGGTAGGTCATGATCCACATATTGAGCACCCCTGTGCTAGAGGTGTACAAAAGCTCTGAGCCTAGAGGCAAACTCCATGTAGAAAGAGGAGAAACAAGCTAGTGATAGAGATAGAGAGAGATAGAGACAGACAGACAGACAGACAGACAGGCTAGGGAGAAAGTAGAGATGTGGGTCCTGGGAGCCAAGTGGATATGCATGGGGGAAGTGCAAGTGATGGTGTCATATGCTTCTGGTAGAGGAGACAGGGTTGTTCTTTCTCATCTCATCAGATGCTGTCAAGGACTCTCGGGTTACCTGGGCTGGGCATCTCCTGGAATCCTAGGAGGAGGAGAACTTCTGTCTTCTGCCATTAGCTCACCCTGTAACGGTGTCAAGTACAGAGGAACATCGGTAGGCAGAGAAGAGCTGTCTGCTCAGTGATCGACTGAGGTGGAGTCAGCCTTCTGGCTTGGACTGTTCCAGACCACCCCACCCCCACCCTAGCTGCCACCTGCCTCCCTTCAGCCCTCCGCTCTCTCCGGTCTCCTTCGCTCCAAGTTCCTTGACAGAATGAAGGTTTTTCTGGGTCACTGTCAAGGGCTGCAGAACATCTTCGTGGACATTTCAGAATATCCTCTGGCTTGTCATTTATTACCAGAGTGTGCCAAATGAATTAAAGTGCCTTTTTCTTATCTTGGGGGAAGCACGCTATGATTCAACGGAGAGATCGCGATTGTCAAAATATAGCAAGTGTGGTCTTAGGTTATTGTTGAGTTGCTGACTCTGAGGTTAGAATTTCAAAACCATCAGCTTCTCCTTGGGAGAAAGATGAAGCTTTCTACTCCTGTAAAGATTTGCAGTCTTGGAAACTCACAAGGAAACTCACAAGGCCACAAGAAAGACAGCTCGCTTCCTCTCCCTCATTGCCATCAAGTCAATTCTTTCTCCTGCAGATTGAGTGGCTGCTAGTTTTGAACTGCTGACCTTAGGAGTTAGCAACCCAATCTCGTAACCTACAATGCCAGCAGAAGACAGAAATGCATTCTGTGATACTGGCCATGCATCCCTTATAAGTGGCCATGCATCCAAAATTGACTGGATGGCAGTGAGCTTGTTCTTTTTGGCTTTGGTGGTCATGGGTGGGCAGCTGGATGCCCTACTTTGAGAAGAGGCAACATTGACTAGATCGATTTGTGTGGTCACTGACTGTCATGAAGCCTTCAGGATTCTGAGTATAGGGACTACATCCTCCCCCCCCACCACCACCACCACACACACACACACACACGTATGTATTGGAATGCTAACCCCTATGCCTGTGGCTGTAATTCCATTTAGATTAGGGTGTTCTTTGTTGTGTTTGTGAAGAATCTCTGAGTAGGATGTCCTAACCCTCATCACTTTGAGATATTAAAAGAACAGTCACTTAAGGAGCAAACAGGCATGAGTGAGGGGAAGAGAGATGGCACGAATTATTCGCCAAGGAGTCTAGTACAGAGCCTGAAAGAAATAAAGCTGTCCTTTGAATGTGGCGGAGGAAGAGCCCTTCCCTGAGTAGGGTGCTCCAGGGCGCTTGGTAGTTTTCTCAGCTCTTTGAAAACCAATCTCTGGAGCCTCGGCACTCAGACCTGAGACAGGGCTTGGTGTGTCTGTCCCTTCTCTGCCCCTCGAGGCTCCCCATCTTTGATGCTTCTGTAACTGGGGGTGGGGGTAGGGGCAGGCTGGGGGCTCGTGGAGGGGTGAAGAGCAGGATTGAAGGCAGCCCTGGTGGGCCATCTGTGACAGCTGGAAGGATGTCCTGGTGTGGCTCTGAGTGTATTTCTTTGGGACATTTTTGCCTTGTCTTCAGACTAATGTACCTTGCGTTCACTCCAGATTTTCAGGCCATCCTTCAAGCCTACTAAATCTATTATGGAGGGAAGCAGGATACTGGAATCTGCATTCAAACCAGCTCCCCTTATTTTGAAGGTGGTGCATGGTCCATTGTTAGGACCACACAACTCTAATGACCCCCCTGGCAGAGTCTCCACCTTGTCTGTGTGCCCCTCTGCTCTTACAACTCCACGCCATCAGGCCTCCCTTCCTTCAGCCCCAGAGAAGCAGCTGTTCCACTGCCCACTTTCCTCGTTCTTCCCTCCAGCCTCTCCAGTGGCAGCAGCTGTGCATATCTGCACTGGTATGTTTCCTGTAACCCTTCTTTCATTCTACCATAGCCTGACCCTACAGTGTCACTCAGCAAGCACTTTCTTTTCCCTCTCCCCTTGAAATGCCAGATCTTCCTTGACCTTGAGTTTCAGGACTGATGAGTATCCTCTTCCTGCCTGTGCTTGTAGGCAGTCCCTGATCAGCCTTGACTTAGCTTCCCCTGTGGGCCTGGAGAAGGGACAGATTGCAGGATTCCAACATTCAGTGTGTGAATCAGGGGAAAGGAGGAGAGTGAGAGAGAGAGAGAGGGGTGTGTGTGTGTGTGTGTGTGTGTGTGTGTGTGTGTGTGTGTGTGTGTGTGTGAGAGAGAGAGAGAGAGAGAGAGAGAAATCTCTAAAACTTTCATTTCTAACAAAGCTGCCTTCTTCATTGCTAACCTTTTGCATCTCTGGCTTTCAGGGATTGACTTTAGGTATGGTGTACTTGTTGGTGTGACTTGTTGACTAGATAAAACAGATCACGTGGGAGGCCAGCTTTCAATTTGTTCTGCATATCTCTTTTCCTTAACCTTGGGGCTCTGTCGGCCATTTTGCCAGTATCACAGAATGCATTTCTGTCTTCTGCTGGCATTGTAGGTTACGAGATTGGGTTGCTAACTCCTAAGGTCAGCAGTTCAAAACTAGCAGCCACTCAATCTGCAGGAGAAAGAATTGACTTGATGGCAATGAGGGAGAGGAAGCGAGCTGTCTTTCTTCTTCTCGTGCTTATTGGAGCTTTCTCACTGATGAGTATAGAGAACTCAGGCCAGGGCCCTGCACTTGGCAAGCATTCCATGAATATTTCCTCATTGTTATTGCGGTCCCCTCTCCTTCAACCTTCTTATCAGAGTGACAATGTGAACCAGGGGTTCTCAACCTTCCTAATGCTGTGACCCTTGAATACAGTCCTCCTGTTATGGTGACCCCTCAACCATAACACTATTTTCCTTGTTACTTCATCACTCATTTTGCTACTGTTAGGGATTGGGTGACCCCTGTCAAAGGGTTGTTCAACCCCCAGGTTGAGAATCACTGATATAAACCACGTGAAGGAGTGGGTGTCCTTGTACCTATAGCAGATGAATGCACATTAGAAACACCACTGACCCTCTTTGCCTTGTTATCTTGGGTTGAGATTTATACTCTGTGCTTGATTTGCAGGGGCCAGACCTTGTAGAGCCCGTTGGCTAGTTTCCACTCACCATGACCTCATGTGCCGTCCAGTGGGGTTTTCTTGGCTGTCATCTATGCAGAAGTGGATGGCCAGGCCTTTTCTTCTGCATCACCTCTGGGTGGGTTTGAGCTTCAGGATTAATAGTGTTTTGTAGAAATGATGTATGCCACCCAAGAACCACCAGGTGCAGTTCATTGCCTTTTGCCACAAGCCAATAATAGCCCTTTTGGACTGAGTGGAACTGACCCATAAGGTTTCAAGTCTGTGGTCTTTATGGAAGCAGGCCACCTCCTCTTTCTCCTGAGGAGTGCCTAGTGGGTTCCCACTGCTGACTCTGTGGTTAGCAGAGGAATGATGGGAAACTCGCTCCTGGAGAAGATTTAACCAGCAATGAAGTAACACCAAGAAGACCTCCACACCCAGCCGATGTACAGGCAGGCCACGAAATCCAGTCTCACAATAAAGTAATAACATACATGCCCTTTATTTAGAACAATAATGTGAAATCTATTCATAAAGTGTAACTTGGGGGTATCAAAGTGCAAAAAAAAAAAAAAACCCAAAAAAATCCCAAACCTTTTTTTTTTTAACTGCAGTGACCATGTGTTACCTTTAAAGATTTTTTTTGTTTTTTAAGGAAATAAGAGAAAGCACAGTGGGTTCTTAATTACCAGCAAGAGCCAGAGATCAGGGCTCCTCATGACCTAGACTAGCAGCTGCCAAAAGGCAAAGCCCCATCTCATTTCCCTGCACACACAGGACAGAGCATCTGGACAGGAGTGGGTCTCTCTGAAAGAGCCCACAGGACATGGACACCTGGGAATAACCACGAGCCTAGCTGGTTTGGAAAAGGAGCCCTGGTAGCAGAGAGGTAATGCATTAGCTTGCCACCCACAAGGCCAGCAGTTTGAAACCACCGGCTGTTCCTCAGAGAAAGAACGGGCTTTCTACTCCCATAAAGAGTTACAGTCAGGAAAACTCACAGGGGCAACTCTACTCTGTTCGACTCAATGGCAGTGTTTGGTTTTAACAAACTCACTTCTCTGTAATAATTGGAGCACGGCAAGCAGTGGGCTTGTGGAAGTTATTACAGTCTTGGTTGTCCTGGAAAGAGGTATCATGACCCCCAGTATGAGATGAGGAAATGGAGGCTCCAGAGAAAAACAGTCATGGATCCTAGGTCTCATGTTAGTTTGTGATAGAGCTGGCTTTGAACTTAGGCCTGTCCTGTGCCTCAGGCTCACTTTTGACCAAATCTGACTCCTCATTGGTAAAGGACCATCCGACTCTTTATTCTGTCCCTGAGGGAGACAGGTGAGTTTGTATTTTCGTGGTTTGGATATCGCATAAGTGCCCTGTTTTGTAATGGAAAATTAACTGGGAGATCCACTTATAGCATGCTTATAAAGTGGGTTATGCATTTGGCTGCTAACTACAAGGTCAGAAGTTCAAAACTACCAGCTGCTCCATGGAAGAAATATGAGGCTTGCTTCTCCCATAAATAGTTCAGTCTCTGAAATCCACAGAGGAAGTTCTACCCTGCCCTGTAGGGGAATTGTCCCGATGCCATCAGCTTAGATGGCAATGCATATACAAAATTTGACCCCTACTTTCCTGAAAGTTTGAATGTTTTAGTATTCTTCTCCTGTGATTAAGTAATATCACGGAAGCCCAAATGAGGTGCCAGCGGGCCTTCCTTCCCAAGCTCAGGTGTGTTCACAGTGGAGCTATGCTCCATGGGGCTTTGAGTGGATGAGGTTTGTCATAAGTAGATTGCCTGGTGGATTTGAACCTTTCAGTCAGCAATCAGCCTTTATACCCCGAGGACTCCTCTACCATCAGTGAGAAAATGTGCTGGTTAACAGCTGCCTGCAACAAGGGGTTCAAGCATAGATGGATTGTCAGCATGGTAGACATGGGGTCCCCATGAGCTGGAACCCAATTGACACCTAATAACATTGTTATGAAGATGGTCTTATTCAGGAACAACAGCAGGTCCCTGCTGTCTTGTAGGGACTGTTGCCACCTTGCCCAGGAAGAGCTTTTGTTCTTTGTACCCTTAAAGTGTCCCAGATCTCCATCACTCAGAATCTGACCTGCTGTTACAGAACCTGAGCACGCCGCCTCCTTACCCCCCCCCCCCATTAGAATGCCCTAGAAAGCCAACTCTGAATTTAAAACAATCCTTTATCCTCCTTTACCACCAGTGTCTCACACTGTGTGCATCTGGGGTCATGCTAAGCTTGTTCAAATTGAAAGCAAAACAGTAACCTTATCATACTGTTTGCCAGGCTGCCCCCTATGGTAAGTGAAGTTTTTCCTAAAATAATTTAGGCAGAAAACTCCATGTGTTCTCCACCCCCAGTAGCGAGGCCAGCCTCATGTGTGCCTATTTCAGATGACTTATCACAGACACCTCCAGCAGATATGGTGGCTTCGGTGAGCTGGAAACTGTGAACTCTTCTCTAAGTTTAAATGACCTGCTAATGTTTCTACCCAATCCACAGCTTCTCTGAAACATGACAAATGGTTCTGGTTTAAATTCAAGTCTTTTATGTGTTTCTATCAGACAGTTTCAGCTTCTAACCATTTGCATTTAAAAGCAAGAGGCTCATTGTTTCTGCCAAGTCATTCTCTTCCCATTTGGAGTCTGACTTCTTTAATTATGCCATCATGGAAATTACCAGAGAAAATTGCTGACGACTCAGGGTAGGTGCAAGTAAATAGAGTATAGGTTTTCCTGCTGGTAATGTGATGTTAGCTAGGTGGATGGGGTTAATGGGTACTCCTGTGCCTGAAAAATGTTGGAGACAGCTTGTCATTGGACCCAGGCATGGTGGATGGAAAAACCAGTGGACTAGAAATGCCTTGGCGATGTTGAGATCATAGACATCAAGCCATTCGTGAAATGGCCAGAGTAACTTCTCTGTGTGTGTGTTGTGTGATGATGGGGGAGGAGGGAAGGAAGGGGGAACACACACATCAATGAGATTCTGATTATGTGTTTGGAAAATGCTTAATCAACTCCAAGGTGCAATTTTAGGTGGAATAGTAGCATTCTTTCCCTTTTTGTGAGAACCCATTTGCATTCGCCTGGGTAGACTAGAGGAAAAAATCCATAGAACCTCATATGTATAAAAGAGAGTTTTATCTAAAGGGTGAGTGTCCTTAATAATGCATCCCAACCCAGCCCAGTCCAAGCCCATAAGTCTGACGTTAACCCGTATGTCAGACACCGATCTACTAAGTCCTCCTCAAATTCACAAACATCAATGATGTCAAATGCAGGATGATCTCAGGCCAATGGGTAAAAGGTCTTTGATTCCAGTGGAAGTGGAAGCGTCTCAGCACTGGCAGGGGTCTCCATGCAGCGTCTTCAGCCCCCAGGGCTGCATCCATGTGACTTCTCCTCAGGGATGTCTCGCAGGAAGCGAGCCTTGCCAACTGAGACAGAGAACTTGTCAAGGCAGCTGCACACTGGTCCAACCATCAGAGAGCAAGAGACCAGAGAACAAGAAAGACAAGGCTTACTGAGCCATTTTAACTCTCCACCCTTCACTTGATCTCCCATGTGTGTATCGGCCAGGTTGGCACAATAGACCTTAGCTCTTTCACCATCCACATGTAGTTTCAGTGTTGATTAGGACTTTAAATGCTCTCCTTGTTTCATTTTGCCATGAGTCCTGTCTTTGCATTTGGAACTTTTTAGCAAAGTCTAAGTGTCTTACTCCACCCAGAAGTGTCCAGGAATGTGGATAAAGCTTCTGTTGGTCCCATGGGATACCGGCAGCTGTGTGCTTCCTGTGGTCCTGGACCGGGATGAAATCAAACATTCTGAACGCCAATATAACTCTGAATTCAGACTGAAATTGTTAATGATAAATGTTAGGTTTAAGATTACATGACTAATCAAAGTCTGTTTTCTTGAGGTCAGAGTGACTTCTGTCTACTCCACATACAGTCGAGAAGTATACTGTTCTCTTGACACGCTACACTCATTTCATAGTGAACAGAATACCTCATTATAGCAGATTGAAAGGCATTTGGATTTGTTTGGTTTTTGACGTTCAGAATTCAATCCCAGCTGATTCTTTCCAAGGTGATCAGTCTATCGAGAGATGTGCAGGTGGGCCATAATAAGGTAAAAGGTGCTTTGTGGCTCTCGGGACTTGACCACACTAAGATTTTTATTGTGCTTTCTTTCATGAACAACCAAATGTCCTCCTAATTGTTAATTCCAAGGCAAGTTGGGATAGTCTTGATTTTGCAACCTAAGAAAAGCAGAGGGTGTGCTCCTGTGAGCCTAAACCAATAGGGTCTGAGGAGCCCTGGTGGTGTAGTGGTGACGCAGTGGGCTGTGATCTGCATGATTGGCGGTCCAGCACCACGAGCAGCTTCAAGGGAGAAAAGATTTCTACTCACGTAAACAGTCAGAGCCTCAGAAGCCCATGGGGGTCATTATGAGTCAACATTGTCTTCAGTGGCAGGGGGTTTAGAGTTTGTTTCGAGGCCGATAGGATGGGTGGATTCTTGTGCACATAGTCACCTTCACCACGTGAGGGGTGGAGAGACCTACTTGATTAAATGGCTCCTGTTCCTTCCCACATATTATTTCTTTTTTGTTTGTTTGTTTGTTTGTTTTTGTTTTTATTTGGGGGGGGCAATCACTGCTCTCTGGTGGTGGGAGTAGGAGGCCCAGCCCCACTGCTGGAATTGAACTTCCATCCCAGTGGACCGCAGTCCCGCGCACAACCACTATGCCACCGGGGCACAGCCCCCACATATTAATTCTTACCTTCTAACAACATCTTGGCCCATCAGCCTCTGATTGTCATTTTTATAAATGTTGTCCATTGGGGGTCAGACTATCATCTCTGTAATCCCAAGGTCTTATTTGGAGTCATTGCTCCAGCAGTTCCACTGAATAGTTCAAAATACATGTTCTTGATTTTCTCCGGGGCTGGTGGTGGTTCTGTGGGAGATCCAGGTTCAGTTCCTGGCAGTGCTCCTCATTTGCAACGAGCACCCATCTGTTCCTCGAGGCTTGCAGGTTGCTCTGATGCTTCACCACGAGTACGGGCCAATTCTCAGCAGGGAACAACAGCAGCAGTTATTTATTGCTGCAAAACAACTCACCTCAAAGTTTCTCTCCTTAGCACAATGAATGTGAGTCATGTCACAGTCTCCGTGGGATGAGAACCCAGGCGTGGCTTAGCTGGGTGTTCCACGAGGATGAAGTCTGGGCGCCAGCTGAAGCTCAATCCCCTGGGGTGTGCCTGCTTCCATCCACACGACTGTGGGCACCCTTCCGGTCCTTGCTGCCTCGGGAGTCTCCACAGGGTGCTCCATCAGCGAGGGAGCAAGTGAGGGCACCGAACACAGAAGTACCAGTCCTTTAAAACTTTGCGGGGGGTGGGGGTTGCCCCCAGAATTCTCAATCATTCTGTTCCTGAGAGGTGAGTTAGGGGTGGGCATTCATTCCACAGGACTCATGCCTTGAATACCAGGCAGTGGACTGGGGACCGTGCTAGGAGCATGAGAAGCAGTCAGGATGAGTTTTCTGCTGTACTAGTGAGCCTAAGATCGAAGTTTCTGAAATGCTTGTTAACGCCCAGGAGCTGAAGCCCAGCGGTATGAGGTCAGTGTGTTAAAGAGAAGGTCAACTCGCTAGATTCTAAGAGCCCTCTTCTAAATTCATGACTGTCCAGAGTCTGTCCCCCAGCCCTGAATGTCAGAAAGCTTATTCCTGCCTCCTCCAGTGTAGGGGATTGCCGATTCCTCTTAAATACACACCCAAGAGGCTCGGTGCTGCAGGGCATTGCTAGCACGGCCTGATTTCTAATGAGATATGCAGGTGCCCACAAGTGATGGCCAGCCTCCTCCTGTAGGGGAGCAAAGTCCAGAAGGCCATGCAGAGAGGACAGAGGCAGGCTGGGACCTTAGAGATACACACTTGGACATACGGTTAACTCCGAAAATGCCACAACCTGTGTAAACAGAATCTTGCCAGTGAAGGAAGACACACGTTTTTTTCCCATCCCAAGAGGGAGCCGAGAACTTGAATGACCTTGAAAAGCAAAGCAGCCCTATGAAGTTCCTGCTCTCACTGGCATTGCTTGGGGGGATACCAGGCTTTGTTAGCCAGCCACACCCACCACCAGGATGATATGATACCTGCCTCTTCTCCCTCTCTGGATCTGCTTGCTCAGAGAGGCACTCCTTAGCCTACCAAACTTTCCCCATTTCCATTCTAAATACAATTGCCTCTCAAATACCGATGATCATAGTTTCAAAGCAAAACATAGTTTCTCTTCATTAAATTAAAGGATGGCATGTAATCTTATAATAAAAGACATGAGACTTCTGGCCACCAGGTTTTTCTCTTTCTCACTGCAAAGAAATAACTGCTGCAGATTAATAATAATAAAAAAAGATTCCTCACTTTCTATCTCTGAGTTCACATGCGCTTGTTTACTGCTGCTTGTTGATCTCACAGCTTCAGGGCTGGTCTATTGGCTCAGTCCTGTGGGACGGCATACTTCTTTTTATTGGGGGGGGGGCATCACTGCCCTCTGGTGTGAGTGGGAGGTCCAGCCTTGCTGCTGCTGGATTTGAACCGCCAAGCCAATGGACTGCAGTCCCACACTTAAGTACTATGCCACCGGGGCTGAGCCCAGCATACTTCTTTTTGACCCCTGTGCCTCCCCCCTCCCCTCATGCCCCTTCTACCTTCCTGTGACCACCATGGCCTTATTTAGGTTCAGCGGCTTAGTTTTTACGACTGTGAATATGCTATCCCCAGCTGAACTGTGAGGTACACAATAGTATTTTTTCCCTCCTGTATAACTTTCTTCTTCATCTTTTTTTCTTAATCATTTTATTGGGGGCCCATACAACTCATCACCATCCATCCATCCATTGTTTGTCAAGCATATATGTACATTCGTCGCCATCATTATTCACAAAATATTTGCTTTCTACCTGAGCCCTTGGTGTCAGCTCCTCATTTTACCTTCCCTCCCCACTTCTCCCTTATGAACACTTGATAATTTGTAAATTATTATTTTGTCATATCTTACACTGTCTCCCATCCCCCACTTCCCTGTTGTCCATACCTCTGGGAGGAGGTTATATGTAGATCCTTGTAATCAGTTCCTCCTTTCTACCCCTCTCCTGGTATCACCCCTCTCACCATTGGTTCTGAAGGGGCTACCTGTCCTGAATTCCCTATGTTTCTGGTTCCTATCTATACCAGTATATATCCTCTGGTCTAGTCAGATTTGTAAGGTAGAACTGGGATCATGATAGGTGTATGTGGAGGGGACGCTTTAAGAACTAGAGAAAAGTTGTATGTTTCATCATTGCTACACTGTACCTTGACTGGCTTGTCTACTCTCCACGACCCTTCTACAACGGGAATGTCTTGTTGACTACAGATGGGCTTTGGGTCCCCAATCTGAACTCCCCCTCATTTATAATGAAATAATTTTTAGTTCTTTGATGACTAATACCTGATTCCTTCAACACCTCATGGTCACACAGGCTGGTGTGCTTCTTCCATGTGGGCTTTGTTGCTTCTGAGGTAGCTGGCCACTTGTTTGCCTTCAAGCCTTTAAGATCTCAGATGGTATGTCTTTTGAGAGCCAGCTACCATCAGCATCATGGAATGCCAATTTGATAGAACAAAGTGTTCTTGCATTGAGGAAATACTTAAGTACTTAAGTGAAAGCTCAATGTTCATCTGCTGCCTTAATACTAAACCTATAAGCCCATGAACATAGATCTATTTCCCCATCATCAAATATAAATATATTTAACTATGTACATGCCTGTATTTAGACCTCTATACATGCCCTTTGCCTTCTGTTTCTTTCATCTAATTCCTTTTACTTTCCTTTTGTTCCCCTATCATGCTTAACCTTCATTTTGGTTTCAGTAATTTCTCTCAGTTACATTATCCTTGACCATTCCCTACCATGCTTCTTACACCCTCCTTGCCACTGATTTTGGATCACTTGTTCCCTTGTCTCTGGGTTTATCAATACCACCTCCTCTCCCCAATATCCCCTTCTCTCATGTTCCCCCCAAGAACTATCGGTCCTGTTGTTTTTCTCTCCTGACTCTTCATCCAGCCTATCGTATCTAGATAGATCTGCAAAGATAATAATATGCAAAAATAAACAAGACATAGCAAGACAAAGTGACAAAAGAAAACAAAATGATAACAACAAAAAGCAATGACTGGAAATGATATATAAAGAAGTAAAAAAAATAAAAAATAATATTAAAAAAGAACAACCTATAAACCATTAAAAGTCTGTTTGATGACCTCTAGGAGTGTCCTCCGGTCGAGTCCAATGGGGTGCCACACCCTGACTCCAAGTCTATTCTTGGCACTCCTTTGGGACCTCCATGCTCTGCTCCCTACCAGCTTTCTTATTTCTCCGCAGTTAATAATCATTTTATGGTGATCCAGATGGTAAAGACACTTGATTGCTAACCAAAAGGTTGAAGATTCAAGCTCACCCAAAGGTTCTTTGGTCAAAAGGCCTTATGAGCTGCATCCAAAAAACTAGCCATTGAAAACCCGGTGGAGTGCTGTCCTGCCCTGCTGTGCTTGAGTCAAAGTCCTATCAGCCATGGGAAGCAACCTTTTTCATGTTGTTTTGTTTTTGTTTTAAATGTGCCAGAGCTCATTTGTGGGCAACTGGACATCCCCTTACAGAAGGGTCGTGGGGAGGAGACAAGCCAGTCAGGTACAGTGTTGCAATGATGAAACATACAACTTTTCTCTAGTTCTTAATTGCTTCCTCCCCCCACGATCATGATCCCAATTCTACCTTACAAATCCAGGTAGACCAGAGGAAGTACACTGGTACAGATAAGAACTGGAAACGCAGGGAATCCAGGACAGATGATTTCCTCAGGTGGTAAGAGTGGGGATGCTGGGAGGGTGGAGGGAAGATGGAGTAGAAAGGGGAAAACTGATTACAAGGATCTACATATAACCTCCTCTCTGAAGGATGGACAATAGAAAAGTGGGTGAAGGGAGATGGAAAGTGTAAGATAAGACAAAATAATAATAATTTATAAATTATCCAGGGTTCATGAGGGAGGGGGAAATTGATGAGCTGATTCTAGGGGCTCAATTAGAAAGCAAATGTTTTGAGAATGATGATGGCAACAAATGTACTTACATGCTTGATACCATGGATGGATGTAGGGATTGTGATAAGCATTGTATGAGCCCCCAATAAAATGATTTTAAAAAATAAATGTGTTATAAGGGGGCTTCAGAAAGTTTGTGGGAATAGTCCATGGTCTTTCAGTTTGATTTTTTTTTCAATGAACTTTGGGAACTTCCTCATCTGCACTCTTCCGTCAGTTTTAAGTTCCCCCTCACCATGGTCCTCTGGGGTCTGGTCAGCTTTATCCTGAGGCAGCCTCTCTGGAAATCTCTGCCATCTAGCACAAGTAGCTTGACCACTCTGTGGGCCCTTCCTCTGACTCTCCTTACCACTTTAACAAATAGTAGGTTCATTGGAATATGATTCAAATGGCATACAATTCACCCCTTTATTCACTTTTTATTTTTAGGATATTCACAAAGTTGGACCACTCTCTCTATTTACTTCCAGAAAATTTTCATCTCAGATAAAAAAGCCCTATACCCATTAGCATTCACTCTCTATCCTTCCTTCCCCCTAGCCAATAGCAACCACTAACTGTAGGGTTTGCCTCTTTCTTATATTTCATGTCAATCGACTTATGTAACGTGTGACCTTGGGTGTCTGACTCCTTCCACTAAGCATGTTTTCAAATGCATCCATGTTGGAGCAGTGCTGGACCTTTCCCTTTTCATGGTTGAGTAGTAGTGACTTGTAAGAAGAGACCATTGCCCATCCATGGAAATTTGGATGACTTTCATTTTTTGGGTTATGTATACTTTTCTAATTCTATTGTTTAATCCTCATTTTCTTGGATCCTTCGTCACGTCAGATTTCTGCCTTTCTATTGGTGGACGGTAAGTTTTTTTTGAGTGGTTGCAACTCCAAAAAAAGTCTTCATGTTATTTTTTGTGGCTTGATGTGGTCTAGAATTCTAGGTTGGAAGCAATTTTCCCTCAGGCATCAACATCCCATAGCTCCCAATGTTGCTGTTTTGAAATTATATGCATTCTAATTTTTGATCCTTTCTTTAGCGTCTGTCTCCACCACAGAAGCCTGCGCCTCTTCTTTGTCGTCATGTTCTAAAATTTCCCTACGAGTGCCTCCATCTGGATCCTGCTTTGTCCATTTGTTGAACTCTCTCCATCTCAACACATGTCAGTTGACTCTGGAACACTTCTCAAATCTCTTGATTTCCTGGGCGTGCGTGGGTGCGTGCGTGCATGCATGCATGCGTTTATGTGTTACTCCCCTCAAGCTCCTCCCCCCTTCTTTTTCTTCTTGAAATTCTTCTCATCTGAATGTGTGGTTCTCTATTTTCTGTCAGATATGTTTTTCTGCAAACGTTCTTATCTTTCTTTCCCATATACCCCACGTTGCAGTTCTATGACCACAGCTTTGTTTTCCAAAGGAGCATTTTGGTTAGTGTTCTCCAGATGCTTTTCTTCTGTTTCAATATCCTTCTAGTCTTTTTCATGCCTGCAGGGGCACCTCCCCTCTTTCTCTGGGAATGTTAGTCAGAGTCTGCTTTTGAAGAGTTCTTCTAACAGTCTCACTTTCTTCCAAGTTGCTTTCCTCTGTGTATGCTCAGTCCTTATCTTTCCTCTTAGAGGCTTGTCTTAATGTAAGGTGGTTTCTGCCTGTCAAATCTGATATGGATATGTATGGAAGGGCTGATCAGAAGTGCTGGGGACATTTACTGTGGGCTTCTTGGGGTGTGATGTGGCTGTGTCGTAACACTGGTCTCTTCTCTGTAGGTCCTTTATCCTCAGGGTTCCTCTTCCTAGGAAATGTTTTTCCAGGCTCCTGCATGGAGATATATGTTGGAGGTTTTCTCTTCTGGGAGAAGAGCTAAAACACTCAGAATACATGTAGTATGTTTAGCACTCTATTTTACTCACAGAGGCGGTTCTACCTGTCGCAGAGGTAGAATCGGCATCCATTCAATGGCCAGGAGTTTGGTATTTGAATAAAGGAATTGTTCCCATCTTTAACTCCGCCGAGTTTCTTCTCTCGAGAGGCACTCTGAGCCTTTTGCTCATGGCTTCTTAAACAGACTCTTCATCTCTTGATGTTTAGCTTCATGCTCACTCTCCGTTTCCAGAGATTGCTTGGTCTAGAACTTCCTCGCCCTTGAACAAGTCGTTCCATTTTTATCCGCTTGTGTTTTGTGTTTGGGGCTTGCCACTTAGAGCTGAGAGAGAAGTTCTCCCTGGTCTGGCAGGTTAGTCGCCAGCCATCTACCTGGTTCTCAGTTTCAGCACTCTCCGCTTCCGCACCCAGTCTTGTTCTCTTGCAGGGTGATGCCTTTAGGAAGAATTTTTTTAAATTGGCATTTCAAGGAATTTTGAGAGGATGCGAACACAAATCAATGTGCTAAGTCTGTCAACTTTTGCTGGAAGCCCTTTTCCAGTTTTTTTCTTTGAAGACTTTTTTTCAGGTTACAGGAGGTTGTTGGGTGGCTCCCACGGAAGTGCCAGGAAGCATGGCGCCACTGGGATGGTGAGCACAGCAGGCGCTGGCTTGCCCCTACACAGGCCCCAGCAGCGTAGTCCCCTGTGGTCCCCAGGGGCCTTCCTCCACCAGCCACTTCAGAGGGAGCAGCTCCCATTTCTGCTCAGCCTTTCTCCACCTTCTCTTTCCTTCAACCTCACTCCCTTGTCTTTCAAGGGCCGGCCTCTGGAGGGCCAGCTTTCCCGGCTTGCTTTCCTTGTGCTTCCTCTTTGCTGTCTCCGTAAGGTCAATAGGGCAACCAGGAGTTCAGAAAACTCATGTTGGTGCCTGTCTTGAGAATTGGGTAATGCGTATGTTTAGCATACACCTCTTGTGCCACGGCCATGGGTGCCATTCTTTCCTGTTCTTTATGCAGTTCCTACTTTATTTGCAATGAATGTGGCACATTCCAACGGTCTTCTCTGTGCCGTCTCCTACATGGTAGGCATCTATATGCCCAAGAGTAGGCACAGCACCCATGAGTAGCTGCTCTCATCTGGTAGTCAGTCTCAAAGACAGCCTCGTCCGGCCATTGTCTGGGCTTTAGAGAAAAAATGCGGGTTCCTGCTCCTCTGTAGAGAGTTCCAGCCTTAGAAACCCAAAGGAGTGCCCAGCCCTGTCTTATAGGGTCCTCACGAGTCAGAATCAACTCAATGGCAGTGAGTTTGTTGTGTTTTGTTTTGTTTGGGG
>PVJH01012999.1:0-62145 GCA_004026705.1 Nesogale talazaci | reverse complement strand
ATAATATGCTGGAGGTCAAGGACTCATTTTTTCTGATTGAAAATTATCATTATTCTTGAAAGATAGTTTTTAATAATTATCTTCTATCAGCTCTTTGAAGTTATTTACCCTTGTAATTTAAAAACCATGGTTGCCATTAAGAAATCAATGAATATTGTGGGTGACCGGTATTTTCTCTGTTTTTAAGATCTTTCCCTTTTCTTCAGTTTTATTGCAGAGGATCTAGATGTGTGTTTATTTTTATCTATTCTACTTAATACATTTTGTTTTGTCTATACACATAGATTCAGGTTGTTTATTAATTCTGGGAAATTCTTAATCATTGCATCTAAGGATAATCTCTTCTCTATGATGTGCAGTATATGATGGAAACAATGACATATTCTTATTCTATTCTTCATGTGCTTTAATCTCTTAAATTTTTCTCTCCTTAATTCTTTTTATTGCATTCTAGGTGATTCCTTTCCTTCTTTTTGGTTTTGTTTTTTCCTTCTAGGTTATTTATTTATTGTTATCCTCTAGTTTACTTATTCTCTTAAACACTTTGTTTGCTTTGTTACTTAACTCTTTCTCCAAGTTAGTGTTCCCGGGTACTGAGTCAGTTCTGAATCAAAGCAATCTTACAGACAACAGGATGAAATACTGCCCAGTCCTGTGCCCTCATCACAGTTGTCCTCTTTGAGCCCACTGTTGCAGACACTGTGACAATCTATCTTTCCAAGAGCCTTGCTCTTTTTCACTTCCCCTCCACTTTAACAAGCATAATGCTTTTCTCAAGGGACTGGTTGCTAGTGACATGTCCAAAGTAAGTGAGATAAAGTCCATGCGTTCCTCTATGGAGCATTCTGGCTGTACTTCTTGCAAAGCAAATGTGCTTCTTCTTTGGCAGTCAGTGATATTTTCCATTGTCTTCATGAGGATAAAAATTCAAATGCATAGATTTTTCTTAGGTTTTCCTTATTCAATGTCCAAATTTCACATACATATGAGGTGATTGAAAATGCTATGGTTTGATGAGAAAGGTGAATGGAAATAGAGGAAAGAGGTAAGAAATCAAAGCTATTTACAGAGATATAGCTATAGGTATATATATGTAAATATATCAAATTACAATGAAAGCGACAGAGACCAATGTGTGTGTGTGTGTGTGTGTGTGTGTGTGTGTGTATGTATTAAGTATTAAGGTAGTAGGTGGACATTAGGCCTTTATTCAAGGTCTCCCCAAGCACAAGAACACTTGATTATAATAACCTGGAACTCTTTGATACTCACCTTCCTACCATGATCCTTGAAGACAAAATGGGTGCATAAGCAAATGTGGTGAAGAAAGCAGATGGTGACTGGTTATCAAAAACTATAGCATCTGGGGTCTTAAAGGCTTGAAGTTGAACAAGGAACCATATAACAGGGAAGCAAATAAGACCACATGGAAGAAAAGCATCAGTCAGTGTGATCATGAGATGTGGGTGGGACAAAACAAAACAATTGTATCGATGTGAATGAAGGGTAGAGTGGAGACCCAAATCCCATCTGTAGAATATTGGACATCCACCCACAGAAGGGTTCCAAGAAAGGGACAATTCAACCAGGGTGCAATACAGCATGGACAAAACACGCACCGTTCCTCTAGTTCCCGAATGTTTCCTGGCCCCACATCCATGAACCGGTTCTACCTTACAAATCCAGCTAGACTGGGGCACACATCTGTATATTAGTACAGATAAGAGCTGCCAAAACATGGAACTCAGGGAAGATAAAGCCCTTAGGAACAATAGTGGGAGCATTGATATTATGACAGTAGAGGAATAGGATGTTGGGGTGGGGGAGAAAGGGGGAATCCATTGATCCATTGCAAGATTGGCTATATAGCCCATTCCCCAGGGGGATAAATAACAGAAATGTGGGTTAAGGAAGACAGTGAACATTGAAAGACATGAAGTAACAGCAGTAACATATAATTGATCAAGAATTCATGAGGGTGGGAAGGTGGGGGAGGGAGGGAAAAAAAGAGTAGTTGATACTAAGGGCTCAAGTAGAAAGAAAATATTTTGGAAATGTTGATCGAAACATGTACAAGTGTGCTTAATACAATTAAATGGTGGATTTCCGTAAGGCATACAAGACCCTTAATAAAATGATTAATAAAAATGAAATATAAATCTTAAAGTAGTTTCAACTCTGTAATTATATTTAATAAATTCAAAATTGTTTTAGGTTAGGTGAAAAAAAGGAAATAAATACCATGCTTAGTTTTTAAAGCAGTATCCCTGCTTTTCAACACTTTAAGGTGGTCTTCTGATGCAAACTTACCAGATACAATGCTTCATTTGACCCTTTGACTGCTGCTTCCATGAGAATTGATTGTGGGTCCAAGCAAGATGAATTTCTTGACAATTATTTTCCTCCAGTGGTCATGACATTATCTTTCGTAAGTGGCAAGGATTTGGGTCTGTTAGTGAGTTGTAATCCATACTGAAGGCTACAATTCTTGATCCTCATCAGCAAGTGCCTCAAGTCCTCACTTTCAGCAAGGTTTGGCTATTTCCATACCATGGGTTGCTAGTAAGCCTTTCTCCAAAACTGATGCTGTAATATTCATGTAATCTAGATTCTCTGATTATTTGCAATATTTGCCCTTATAGTTTATAGAATTTTCATATTAGTTTGCTTATTTTTTAACTTATAAAGATATGGTTTAAATATTGCTGCTAGTTTACATTGAGTGAGTTCTAACTCATGACCTTATATATAGCCAAATGAGAAACTGCTCATTCCTACACCATCTTCATGCCCTTTGGTGTGCTTGAATTCCATTGTGAAGCTATTATCTCATGCCTCCCCACTTAAGGGGCACGTCTTCTAGCACTATGTCAGACAATTGTCAGTGTGATCCTTAAGGATTTCACTGGCTAATCTTGGGAAATTTATCACCAGACTTTTCTTCCTACTTTGTCTCAGTTTGGAAACTTCGCTGTATGTGAAATACTGGTGGCATAGCTTCTGACATCATCGCAACACAGAAGTCACCACAATATGACAACCTGATAGATGGGTGGTAGAATTTATACATAAATGTTTCATGCCCTGTAGTTGATACTTTAAAAATCTGAAGCCATTGGGGATCTAATTGTGTGGTTTGATATTTTTATTTCACCCTTAGTGCCCTGTTCCTCATGATTTTGATGGTCTTTTAAAATCTGTGAGTTTATCCTCAGATAAATTTAGTCAATGAAAATCTTTCTGATCTAATTTGACAGTGCTTTTCTCCAGAGAGAATTTGTGTCTTTGTCTTCAGAGTGTCAAAGTTCACTCCTGCCCTGGCCAGGATACTTTGCTCCTTCTCATGGTTGCTGCTCCAGCACATATCAGCTGCATCTTCAGTTTAGCCACCTGGTAGGCTCATCTCAGAACCCTGATTAGTAGCTGCCCTCAAGGACCATATTCACTTTGTGGTCTCTTACTGCTCACCATTCTATGGATTTAATTCTTGCTTTGGGTTTATAACCATTGAATAAAGAAAATACATTTAAAAGTGCATTGGTAGCAATTTTTCTAGAATTATTTTGGCTAACAATTATTGCCACCTAACTTTAAGTTCACAACTTGTGCATGTTGAAGCAAGGTCTTGGCAAGCTCCATTTTTCTTTGCCAGGCACTCCCTGTTGGGCTTTTCCAATAGGATACATTGGAGGGAGACTTGAAGGAGAGAGGGGATGACTACTGCTTGCTAATTCACAAAAGCCCCTTTCAGCAATTCCATACCAACAGGCCTTTACCCAGCAGTACCCGTTGACTCCAGTCTCAGTCCTTTTTTTCTGTCGTCCTAGAACCAGCTTTAGAGTGCTCCTGTGGAGGGGTGAGTACCAGCCTCACAATGCCTCTGCTCTAAGTTACTGAGAAATAGCCTGGCAATGCCTGCCAGACAGTTCCAGCTCGCAGCTTCTGTGACTCCTCCTTCAAGCTTCGAAATGTTGATCATTTTAACCTCTTTCCTATAATCTCCCACCCCTGCAGATGATAGCTATCTCTGTAATTACTGTCCCTCTGTTACTTCACCGTTGCCTTCAAACCTTTTTAGCATTCCAACACTAACACGAACCTCTAACTGCTTCTACTAAATAATCTACATCGAGGTTTTCAGTGGGGTTTCTTTTTTCCATAGCTGGACTCATTCTGATACAAGCATCTGGCTACAAACTAGTGAGAGGGGTGTGGTGGCTTATCTAGAAGTGGATGCTAGTAATACCTCTCATTCCTATGCAAGCATGGCACTTTTCCTATCAAGAGATGAACTTAATTTCTGGTTCCCTCTCGTCAATCTGAGCCAATGAATAAAAAGTCTGAGCCAATTTTGTGAGTTGCAATGCAATGTGACAGAATCTACTTTGTGTCAGTTCCTAGTTTGACCCTAAGTAAACCTGGGACTTCTGTTTTAGCGCTCTTGGAAGCCTGTCTCCACCATATAAGAAGGTTAGGATAAATTGCTGGGGAGGCCATTTTAAAAGGTCTAGATCCATGGAAAGGTGTAAGATATGGCCATAATAATAATACAGAACATATTAAATGTATAATACAATAATGGGTGTGGTGGTTTGGTGGGGGAGGAGTTAAAGATGAATTGATATCTCAGAGTTCCAGCAGAAAGAAAATGTCTTGAAAAAACTAGCAGCAGCCACTGTAGAACTATGCTTGATCTAATTGAATTATGGATTGCTATAATAGCTCTAAGAGCTCCTATTAAGTGATTTTTAAAAATCTCTAGGTTCAGTGGAGCTCCCAGTTAAATGCACCCATCTACATGACCCAGAGAATGCCATGTAGAACAAAAGAACTGACATACTTAGCCCAACTAATCTATAAAATAACGAGAGATTGCAAACTACTGCTATTCTAAGGTGTTAGACTTGGGGGTAGGGTATTGTGAAACAATCAATTACTAGCACAAATATCCTCAGAACATGTCAACTGAAAAAGTGCTGATAGAAGTCCTACTTACAATTTCTTCCTAGGTCTACATTTTTTGTTTCATTTGTCAGAATTGCGAAGTGGTGAAGTGCTTAGACAGAGTTCCTGTTTCAGATTGTCACTTACTGACCATATGACCTTAACCTCTATTGGCTTCAAACTTTCATTTATAATATGAAACTAATAGTACTATATAAATAGTACCACAGATTGTTATATCTGTGGAATGGAAACTAGTTATTCATAACCTGGCACAGTTTAAGTACTCAGTAAATATTTTCTGTTGTTATTGTTCATCCTGGACTTTTCAGCAATACTTCACTTAGTAAGTAGGCACTCAAATATATATATTTTTTAGATCAATGGATTGGTGAAAGAATTTGTGGATTTTCCTTTGAGTGCCCCTTGGCTGGCCCTTGGTTAACGTTGACTGTTTGCTTCTTCCTGCACTGGGGCTTCCCCTTGCAGTCAAGAATCCCCCGAATTAGGACCAAGTCATCATGCGTCTGTTTCCAACTCCATCACCCTCCTCCCCTCACTGATCGTTACCAGTTTCAGAGTTTAAAATATTTTTTTATCAGGACCCAGATCTGCTCCATGCAGAAAGGAATTTCTGTCATCTCTTTTCAAGTTCACAGCTAAAGCCAGAATTCATATTAAAACCCAATAAAAAACATTTCTTCCCTGGCTTTCTCCCTGGTTAAAGAATGTTCCTTTTGGGCAGTGTCTCCTATAAGTTTCAAATCTGATACAAAACTTCAAAAAATGGCACCTGAAAAAATGGGGCCTGCTGAAGTACTGATTATGCTGACTGGTGAAAAGCAACTTTTATAAATCTATAATGGCAGCCTAAAACAAACAAACAAACAAATAAACTCGGTAAAGGAGCAACAATCATTGTCCAAAGAGACAATGTTAACAGGGTTCAGCTCTTCCAAGTGTATCTAACCCTTTTGGTAGTGTGCGTATCAGGCATTGGAGTGCTAACCACAGGTTGGTGGTTCAAATCTACGTGAGGTTGTCTGCTTCCTTAAAGATTAATAATCTCAGAAGTTCTGGGTCCCTATTAGTCAGAATCAACTAAATGACTCTGGGTTAGTCTTGGGGGTGGGGGAAGGCATATGGCTATGTGTTCAGCTATTAACAACAACAACAAGAACAACAACAACAACAACAAAAAGGATAGTTCCAATCCCCTTAGTGGTTTCTCCATGGAAAGGCCTGATAGCATACTCCAAAAGATTGCAGTCATTTGTAGCACACAGGGGTGTGACATGCGTGGCCATCATGAATAAAGCTTAACTTGAGACAACTGTTTGGATATTTATTATCAATTGAAACCACTGTTTACATATTTGTTATCAATTTTCTGTGTGGCTGTTCCTGCAACAGGAATTGATGTGCTCCTGTATCATCCTGCTGGAAGGAAGCAGCAGAAATGGGCCAAGTTACTGACCCATTTTTTAATGGCTATCTGCTCCACTGTGTTCCACAGTCAACAACTAGTCTCTCAGAGCAGGCAGTAGGGGTGGGAAAGTGCAGGAAGGAGAGCATGCCCTCTTGTTTTCACTTCATCAACTCCACACATGATTTTTGCTTAGAGGCCATGTCTTTTTTTCAACCTTAATCCAATCCATGTTAGCAGAACTTTTGATTTGATTAAAACAAGTACTAAGAAATTGTTTTATCTTCATCTTTTTTCTTAGCCAACAAGAATTTTCCAGAATTTGTATAAGATATGTGGTCTGCTCTTATTCAATCAAATTAATGGTCTCTACATTGGTGAGTCTGGTGGGTCTTGGGCATTTTATGCATCACAGTTGAGGGGAAAAGAGAGAGACTTTTTGATCAGTTGAAAATGGAATCCTAGCACCTGGCAAGGGGGAAGGATGATAAAGGAAGAAAATAACCAACCAACTTCCATCAAATGAATTCTGACTCATAGTGATCCAATAGGTTTCTGACTCATAGTGATTCATTAGGCTTTTGAGCTGTCCATCTTTATGGAAGGGGATAGCATCATTTTTCTCCTGCAGAGCAGCTGGTGGCTTTGACCTGCTGACCATAGTATTAGTAACTCTGCTTATAAACCATTATAGCCCTAGATCTCCATGACAGAAGAAAATATGCCAGAAAACAAAAGACAACAAAATGTCCAAGGTTAAGCTGTGAAAGATAATTTGTAGGAGGTTGAGACTAAGCTGAAAAATGAAACAAAACAAAACAAAATACTACTTTGGCATTCTCTTTTTGTGACTTATTTTGCCTGTGTCACTAGGGAGAAAAATGTTCAACATGAGGCTTGCTTTCCTTTTCTATATAAAGAAGCATTAATATCCACCTTGGCCTTATGTTGTAAGACAAGTCCATTGCACAGCACATGATAATCCCTTAGTAAATGATTATCTATTGTTGTTATGATTATCCTTTCTTCTTACCTTGGGCTCTTGTTTTCCTAATATTATGTGCTATCTACACATTATAGACATCAATATTGTCATTGGTAATTTGGAAAAATATGGGACTTCCACAAGATGGTGATTGAATAACGCATACCAGAAGAGTCTGCAGAAATCAGCGCCAGAGAACAACTGAGATGGAAATTTCATGCTGCCAGACACAGGAGGAACATCATACTTACTTATCTTATAAGAAAGGTACATACTACTTATCTTTATAAGTAGCCACAGCTCATCTAGGTTTTGAGGAGCTGTGAGCTTTTGGCTTACTATTGCAGAGGCCAGCTAAAGCTTAACCCTATCTTTTCCACAGTCTGGGCCAGAGTCAGGCTCCTTTGGCTGGCCCAAGGGCTTTACTTGCACACAACCACAGGTTGCTGCCATCTTATAGCTGGGTTTCAACCCCTCCAGTCCCATAGTCAGGCAATCAGGGTCAAGCTATGTCTTTACTTTTGTTTGCCTCTCTCTTCTTACCCCCCTCCACAGTCTCAGTTTTTTTCCTCTTCTCTTTCCTTTCACACACTACTGTCAGCCTCCAGGCCACTCCCCTTTGCCTAGGGCAATTACACCATCCCTCCACCCATCTGGGGAAATCCTACCAGCCTTCTCATGCAGAGGAACTACCACCTACCCTTCAAGGTCCTTTAAACAGCTGGGGAAAATACTGCTCCCTTGCTCTCTGAGGCCTTAAAAGTGACTGGGAAAATCCAGCTTTCCTTCCACCACAGGAGAATTCCCATAAACGGTTGGAGGAACTCCTGTCCACAATTTGGGGTGAGCTACTTGGTTGGAGGACTCTATGCCAGCATTCCAAGCTGTTCCACGTGGTTGGGGGAGTCCCTGTCCATCCTACACAGACCCACGTGGCTGAGTGAACTTCCTCCCATCAGCCATAGTGCTTCACATGGCCTAAGACAGCTCCAACAACCCTCTCCAATGCTCTGCGCTGCTGTGAGAACCACTGCTCAACAAAAGAGGCAATCTTGCCAACGAGGGCAATTCTACCAACTATCCATGGTGCTCTACACCAAAGTGGGCACACCCATCTGCCACCCACAGCACTCTTGTTTCAGCAGGCAACCCCACACACCCTTTGAGACCCTCAAATTTATCATGGGCCACAGCCTCATGACTTCCTGTGAGATTATTCAGGGCATCGTCATCCTCATGGGTCCTTAACCACCTGACCAGCATCTCTTGAGAGGACCATTCAACTTACCATCCAAATAGCAGAATACTGATTGAGTAGCGAAAGAGTGAAACCACAAGACAGTAAAGCGGTAGCCAGACCACATAGTGTGATTAGCTGCAGGTAGTTCGATGAAGGAATCCTATGAGTCCCCCAAAGAGATAGCCCAGTTCTCTACAAATCTCTGGAAAATGGTGCTGGGCTCCACTAAAACAACACAATACAAACAGCGATCAGCCCCAACAATCTCAACATTAAAGAACAGGAGAAACAATTGCAATGTTGGAAGAAGTCCTGAAACGAATGACACACATAGAAGAAGCAGACATTGATTTGCCATAGACAGAAATCTTCAGAATGCTGTTTGGAGTTATACAGGATATGAGAGAAGGAATACATAAAAAGGAAGAAAGGATAGAGGAGGTAAAACCTATACACAAAGAGGAAATACAAGACTTAAGGAATGAGATAACAAGAACCAGTACCAAATTCACAGACTTTGCTAGCAGACTTAAGGAGGCAGAGAATTGCACCAGCAACTTAGAGACTAACCAGACAGATTTCAACAAATGGGAAAGACAGTCAAATAATATAATTAGAGATGCTAAAAAAATGTGAAAGCTATATCTGATGTTATGAAGAGGAACGGCATTAGGATAATTGGACTACCTAAACAAGATACAGAGAAAAATTCAATGGAAAAAATAGCAAGGGAATTCTTAGAAAAAAAGAAAAAGCTCCTCAGCATAATGAATGAAAACCAGGCAACAATTCAGGAAGGTGAAAGAATACCAATTAGAATTAGTCCCAAGAAGATGTCACCAAGGTATATAACAGTTAAACTATCCAACTTTGAGGAAAAGGAGAAAATCATAAGAACAGTTAGGGAAAAACCAGTAGTCAGCTATAAGGTACCGAAATAAGAACATGATCAAATCTATTGGTGGACACTATGAAGAAGAGGAGAGGGGAGTAATGCATTTCAAAAAATGAAGGAAAAATAACACAAACCTACAAACACTCGATCCAGCCAAATGATCTATCAAAATAGATGAAGAAGTAAGAGACTTCCCAGACATGGAATAAGTTAAAAGAAATGCAGCCCTACAAAAATTCCTTGCCAACCAAGTATAACAGAAGAACAGCACTGGGCAAGCATAAATAAGAGACCAAAACATAGAAAAATCCACTCAGAGGTCAATAAAGAGAAAACAGCCCTAAGATAGCATTGGCTCAAGGGTGGAAAGACGGAAAGAATGGAACATAGACACATGCACACATATGTAAACACATACACATGCACAACACACTGATAAGAAAGGGAGCTACACAAAAGTATAAGATGACATCACAGTGTGCATCTGGATGTAACAACCCTGAATATCAGTGGAACAAACTCAGGCATTTAAAAGGAGAAGCTAGCAGATTGGCTTAGAAAATAAAACCTGTTGATCTGCTGTATACAGGAGACACAGCTCAAGATTAGAGACAAAAATAGACTGAGGAAAAAAACTGGAGAAAATATGGCAAGAAAATGACAATTAAAAAAAGGGAGGAGTCCAATCCTAATATCAGACAAACTTGATCTCAAATTGTAAACCATAAAAAGAGATGAGACGGACTATATAATGCTCAAGGCAACATTAAACCAAGAACCATTGAGCATAATAATTGTGTACATGTATACACATCCAAAGAGGGATTCGCAAAGTTCATCAACCCAATGCTTGAAAAGATGTAAAAAGAAATTGCAGGTTTAACAATTATAGTAGGTAACTTTGATACACTACTTTTCGATAAATATAGATCATAGGGAAAGCAGCTTAATAAGGCGATGGATCTAAACATTATAATTGGAAAAACACATGATAATTTCAATAGATGCTGAAATAGCATTTGACAACACCCAACAGCAATTCTCTTAGATCAGCCAAGAAGATAGGAATGGGAGGAAAATTCCTCATATAATATATGAGCTATATATGAAAAACCAACGGTAGTCAATGGAGTAAAGATGAACACAATCCAACTGAAAAGGGGAACCGGACAAGAATGTCCATTGTCCCCACTCTCATTTAACATCTTATTGGAGATTCTAGCTAACAACATAAGGCAAAGAAAAGACATCACAGGTATTTGCATGGGAGAGGCACAAAGGAAGAGGTGACATTATGGCTATGTGCAGATGTTCTGATCTTATATACAGAAATCCTAAAATGTCCACAAGAGGAGTACTGGAAGCAAGAGAGGAATATGGCATAGTGGCAGGTTACAATATCAACAAACAGAAGTCTATTGGACTGCTATACACATTGGACAAGACCACAGAAGAGGGGATAAAAAAGGTAGCACTGTTCACAATAGTTAAGCACAAATTGAAATATCGAGGGATATAGTTGACGAAAAACAAACGATTTGTGTAAGAAAAACTACAGAAAGCTATTAACTCCAAAAATATCAAATGGGAAGGAGATGCACTCTTCAACATTTGTGCTGTATAAAATGGAGAAAAATTAAGCAAGACCCTTACCTCACTCCATGCACTCCATAAAGTCAAGTTGTCTCATAGACCTTCAGGTAAAGCCCCAAACTATTAGGGCTATTGGTGAGGGAATTGGTACAAATCTTAAAACTTTGGCACAGGGAATACATGGGCACAATATAGGACACAAACACAGAAGAGGCACAAATGATAAGTGGGATACATTGAAGATAAAACATTTATGTACATCAAAAGAATTCACCAAAAGTGTAATAGGAGAGTCTACAGACAAGGAATACATCTTTGGCAATGATACATCCAACAAAGGTCTTCTTACTAATATCTACAATACTCTGCTACCTTACAAAATGAAAAAAAAAAAACCCTAATAGCCTACTGAGGAGGTGGGCAAAGGACTTGAATAGAATTTTCACAAGGGCAGAAACCAAATGTCCAATAAAAATAAGAGAAAATGTTCCAGATCGTTAGCCATAAGATAAATGCAAACTAAAACAACTGTGAGATAAAAACAAAACTCTCAAAGATAGCCAAATTCAAAAAATCAGAAAGTAAAACATGTTGAAGGGGCTGTTGTGAGATAGGAATCCACTGCTAGTAGACCAGTAGTTATGTACACCCACTATGGAAATCAATTTGTTGGTATCTAAAACATATGGAAATCAAGCAACCATATGACCCAACAATTCCCCTATTGGGCATATACCCAGAAAAGGCAAGCAACAAACTACAGTGAGACATCTATGCTCCAATGTTCACCATGGCACCATTCAAAATTGCAAGGAGTTGGAAACAATCCAAATTTTCATCATTGGACTAATGGATTAAAAACCTGTGGTACATACATGCAATGGAGTACTACGTACCCCTAAAAAAGCAATGAATGCATGAAGCACATAGTTCCATGGGAAGAACTGGAGGAAATTATGCTAAGGGAAACAAGGCAAGCACGAAAGAATACAACATCAGTCAGCTGAGGTAAGCTTATAAAAGCAAAAGGGGCATAGGGGAACTGCTTCTGCATACATATATTCCTGGGATCAGATCCAGGTACAAGGGCAGGGGCCAGACCAAGTGCAGGGATATAGAAGGCGAGCGATTAACAAAGTTGGGGAAATAAAGAAAAAGATATCTGTGATGGAGGAACAGGGCACTAACCCACCCAAGGGAGGGTAGTGTTTGTACCTCCACAGGAGAAGGAGAGAGGGACCCCAAGATGTGAACTCAACATCCTGGCATGAAGCAGAGGACCTAATAGAGAGTTCTGCAGGTCAGCCCAATCCCAATTATGTGAACACCTCCTTTCCCCCCCCCCAGAAGAATTCACTTCAGAGGCCAGCACTGAAACTGCAGCTCAGGGAGAGGGGAATGACTGATCAGAACACACAGTGGCAAACAAAGGGTGAAGGGGAGAGAGTGGAAACCATCGTGGCACACAAAGTTCTGAGGATGATATTCCTGATTAGGGCAGCTAATGCACAGAGAGGGTCATAGGGCTGGCTGCACTATGATACACAACATCCCTCATTGAATCTTCGTGTTACCAGGGATAATCCTGGTGGCACAGTGCAGAAATTCTACCTGATTTGATCCTACCACATTGGGGAGAAAAGCTAAGGGAATCAAATCGAACTGCAAGGGGAGCAAAACAATGAACTCTGCAGGAAATACCAAAACTGACCTTGAGGCCAGAGCTTGACACCCTGTCAAAGTGAACCAGAAAAAACTCCTACAGTTCCATAAGCAGATCTGGAATGATTTATAGGCTTTCCTTGTTTTGTCAATGGCTATGTTGTTATTGTTTTGAATTGTTATTCTATTTTCTTTTGTTCCTCTCATTGCTGTCTTTTGTGTGTTTATCATTGTCTTTACATGTTGTTCTAAATAAGATAGGTGGATAAACAATTCAGAGCAGAAAACAACTGGACCCATGGATCTGGGGGGGCACAGAAAAGTGGGAGCAGGGAAAAGGTCACGGGGTGTCAACCAATCCAGGAACAAGGGAACAACAAATGATCCCAAATTGATGGCAAGGATGGTTTAGAATGCCTGGTGGGGCTTAATCAAGGGCAATGTAACTGAGAGGAATTACTTAAACCCAACTGAAGGCCGAAAATGATAGTGGGGCAAGAAGAAAGTAAAAGAAAATAAAGGAAAGAATCAGGAAGCAAAGGACGTTTATAGAGATCTAAATACAGGCATATACGTATATAATTATATATAAAGATAGGGAAATAGATCTATGTACATATATTTATTTGTTAAGGATTAAGATAGCAGGTGGACATTGGGGCACTGCTCAAATACACCCTCAATGCAAGAATATTTTGTTCAAATAAACTGGCATTCTGTGATGCCCAGCTTCCAGAAACATTCATTGAAGGCAAAATGGGTGCATAAGCAAATGTGGTGAAGAAAGCTGAGGGAGCCTGTCTATCAAAATATAGCATCTTAAAGGTTTGAAGATAAATAAACATCCATCAGGCTGAGGAACAACAAAGCCCATAAGGAAGAAGCACCAGCCTGTGTGATCATAAGTTGTCAATGGGATCAGGTATCAGGCATCACAGACTCAGAACAAAAAGTGATAACAATGTGAATGAAAGGGTGTGTGTAGTGAAGACTCAAAGCTCATCTGTAGAAAATTAGACATTCCCTTTTAGAAGGGTAACAAGGAAGAAACAAGCCAGTCAGGGTGCAATATAGCACTGATGAAACATAGTTTTCCTCTCATTCTATGATACTTCCTTCAGTATGATGATCCCAGTTCTACATTACAAATCCAGCTAGATCAGAGCATGTACACAGGTACAGATAAGAGTTGGAAATGCAGGGAATCCATAACAGATTAAC
Source organism: Nesogale talazaci (assembly GCA_004026705.1). Lineage (NCBI taxonomy): Eukaryota > Metazoa > Chordata > Mammalia > Afrosoricida > Tenrecidae > Nesogale > Nesogale talazaci. The sequence goes on along the minus strand of PVJH01012999.1, from coordinate 48,179 downwards.
TTCTCAGGATCAGTAATGAGAGTGTTGACACCAGGCAGGGAAGTGGAAGGTGGGGGGAGAGAAGGCTAACTCATTGCAGTGATTTACATATAACCCACTCCCTGGGGGTGGACAGCAGGAAAGTGGGTGAAGAGAGATTGTGGTTAGTGTAAGACATGAAAAAATATATAAGTTTATCAGGGGTTCGGAGGGAGGGAGCGGGGAAGGGAAGGTAGGGAATGGAGATGGGGAATTGAGTGATATCTAGAGCACAAGTAAAAAGAAAATGCTGGGGCTGAGCCTTGATGGTGTAGTTGTTGAGTGTGGGACTACGACCCATTGGCTTGGAGGTTCAAATCCAGCAGCAGCTCTCCAGGAGCAAGGCTAGGTAGCTCCCACAACCACCAGAGGCAGTGATGCGCCCCCCCCACCCCCCGCAAAAGAAAGAAAATGCTCTGAAAATGCAGATGTCAACTTTTATACAAATGTGCTTTACACAGTGGATATATGTATGGATTGTGATAAAGGCTATATGAGCCTCCAATAAAATGATTGCAATGATTTTTTAAATTTTGGAATAATACAAGGAGCTATCATTTCCACTGAATGTCCCATCATCTTCCTGAGGCTTAAATTCCCCCTATTTCAACTACTCTTCTAGGCACAGAGATTTATCCCTTTTCCTATCCCTTGTCTAATATTAACATGTTATTCAAGAATGTATAACCTTGAATATGTGACTGAATAAACACAGCTTATCATTTATTCGTTTTCTTTTTTTTTTTTTTGCTGGGGGGAGGGGAAGGAAGGTGCTTTCCTGAACCCTTACGAAATCAGTACAAAGTGTCTTGGTCTTGTTTTGATGATGCATAGTCTTACTTAATCCTTAGAAGTCAAAACTTCAGTCAGATTTGGCACCCACCCACCCACACCCAAAGTAGGAAAGGTGTGGGAAGGGTACCAGCTTCCTTCTTTCTCTATGCTTTCCCACTACTCACCTTCTTGTCACTTCTTTCCTTGATCCTGGAAAATCTGTGAGCCCCAGTCATTCCCTGTGTGCTACTTCTTCTGAAGCTCATTCATGGGCCACACCTTTAGAATTCAGTTTATGCTTCTCAGACAACAGCAGGCCCATAGTCAAGCTCTTGGCTGTCATTTAAAGCTCCTGGATGTGATTCATAGGCCAGCTCTCTCAGAGAAATACCCTTCACAAAGTCTCCTCTATTGTGATAGACATATGTAAGAGTCGCCTAACTGTGATAGCTAGATTTATTGAGCCAACTTGGTCATTAGGAATTGGTGGGATTAATCAGGTCATCGTTTGATTTGAAGTCAAAGAGATAATTGGCTCTGCAAAGTCCACTCCCCTCTATCTTGCTCTTTGGTGATCAGATCAGCATGCTTTAGGTAGTTCTCTACTTGTGTGTCAAGCCAACCCATTGACCAAGTTGCTAGAGCTTGAGGCTCCTTTTAGACCTGATTTGCCATGCTGCTGGTGAGTCCATTGCTTGAGCTTGAGTTTACACTGGGACATCCTGGCCCTTTGCATTGCTCAAGCTCCACACCCCATCCTGACCTGCATAACCAAACCCCTGAGCTGCTGTCTGTTGCTGACCCACCATGTTGCTTGCTGTCTCTGCGCAGTCTCTGCCTGCCTTCCCAAAGAAGGACTCCAGCATCTACCTCCTTGACCTTCGACTCGGCAGCCCACATGGGTTGCAGTACTTCCCATGTGAGTTGAAGTACTTTCAGTATATTAACTCTTACATGATAATAAGTTGAACTGTGCCTTCTCTACTGCTATGTGGACTAATTAGCTGTTGTGTTAGTCTGGGTAGACTAGAGAAACAAATTCATAAACACACATATGTATATAAGATAGAGTTTATACAAAGGGCAATTGTACATTAAGAAAATATCCCAGCCCAGTCTAGATCAAGTCCATAAGTTCAATATTAGCCCATATGCCTGATACCAATCTATAAAGTCCTCTTCAGACTCACAAAGCACATGCAATGATGCTGAATGTAGGATGATCACAGGCCAGTGGGTAGAAAGTCTTTGAATTCAGTGATGTTGTAAACATCTCAGCGTTGACAGGGTTCTTTCCACCCCTATATGCCACAGCTGTAATATTCCTTCTCACTGTGTGTGTGAGTGAGAAGGATTATACATATATACTCATAAGTGTCCTGGTTTTATTTCTCTAGAGAACCCTACCTAGCACACTAACCCTCAGAGGGAGCTTTTTCACCCTGGTTTTCTTCAATTCACTTTAGTATGTGCTATTTTGGGGTCTTGTGACCTTAGTGAAAACTTTTAGTTTAACATCTTATTACTACTAGCCTATTGCTAAATGCGCCCCTGATAAATATGGTGCATCTTCTTGGAGCAAGCATTCCACTCAGAAACTTGTAGTGGGGAGGTTGAGGATTGGAGAAAATGTGTGCAGCCCCCTTTTCCTCCAACACACACACACACACACACACACGTGCTCACTCACTCACTCATGTTACAGTTTATTACAGCTCATAGTAGCCTGCATTTGTCAGAGGAGACCTGTGATCCATAAGCTTTTCAGTGCCTGATTTGGGGATGCAGACATTACTTTGGAGGCACCTCTGTGGGCTCAAATCTGCAACTTTTTGGATATCTTAATGGTTTTTACCACCTAAGGAATCTGTGTGGTGAGCAGATGGATTGAGCACACAAAACAAGTCAGTCAAACTGGAAATTGAAAGAGATTGTAGCATTGAATTGAAAGCAGAACTGAATATATTTTAAAGTCACATGAGACTTCAAAGAAATAGCTTATGTAGGAAGACTAGAACCCTGATAAGTGTTTAGATGCAAACTGAAAGATAACAGGTTCAAACCCACCAATTGCTTTCAGGAGAAACATATGGTAGTAATGGCTACAGTCTAGGAAACCCTAAGGGACAGTGCTACTCTGTCCTGCAGTGGGTCTGCAAGTTGAAAAAGACTTCAGATTAATGAGTTGTTTGCTCATTTTCTTTTAATTAAGCACCCAGCCACCCCACCTGGAGTAGATATTCATGCTCCTCTCTCATTGGGAGAGTTCTCTTGAGGGTGGAGGGGGGGGGTTGGTGGTGGTGCAGCTTTTGAAGCTGATATGAAGACATTTTCAGCTATTCTTAATTGCAGTAGAGATATCAAATCAATCAAGCTACACTGACCTACTGACATTCATTATCACATATTTCTACAGACATGCATGGTAAATTATCAGGGGTTAGAAAACACACAGTTGTGCATTAGTTTATATTTTTAATTAGGATCTGAAGAGCAGGTGAAGTGTTCAGAAAGGACCTCCTAGAATTGCAATGTTTAGTACACACTGCAGAAGCCTCATTGCCATTGAGTTGATTTGACCTGATTGCAAATCACGCTCACTACCATCGAGTGGATGCCAACTCATAGCTACCTAGAAGGACACAGTGAAATTGCCCCTGTGAGATTCCAAGAATTTAACTATTGAGAGGAGTGGAAGCTCTGTCTTTCTCCTGCAGAGTGATTGGTGGTTTTGAACTGTTGGCCTTGTGTTAGCAATCCAACTCATAACCACTATACTGTCAAGGTTCTCTATATAGGGTGTATGTAAATCTGTATAGATGCAGACAGCCATATCTTTCTTCAGCAGAATAGCGATAGGTTTTCAACATCCAATCTTGCAGCTCAAAGCCCAACACTTAGCTTTCAGTGCCATTAGGATTCTATTCAATACAAGGGAACTTTAAAAATTTCATGAAAAACACCCCCCTTTTCTTTGGGGGGTGATCACTGCCTCTGGTGCTACCCAGTGCTGCTCCTGAGAGCCCCTGCTGGATTTGAACTGCCAAGCCCGCGGGCCACAGTTCTGCACTCAACCACTTACGCCACCTGGGCTCAGCTCCCATTTTTGTATTTTAACAAGACAGTTTTTAAATTGTAGATTAAGTGGAGGTTTATATTTCATATCTTCAATTTTGTATTCAAGAATTTAAGCTACTACTCAAGCTCCCCAGTTGCTTATCCTTCACTGCTTCTTGCTCTTTTCTCCCTCATGTTGACTACTATTTTACCATCCACCTAAGTTAGTGCCTGTCAACTCTCTAGCCTATCACTCCATCTCCCTTCCCTTGCCTTCTACTCCTCAGATCAATAACCTAAATGTAAATCCCAGCACTGTAAAGGCCATCAATGATAAAATAAGGGTCAATTTATAGGGCACAGACATATTGCCAAGTATAGTGAAGGAAACACACACAGTAGAAGACAAAGTAGATGACTAGGACTTAATAAAGGCAAGATATAATACTTAGAGTAAGGATCCTCAAACTGCAGCCCACAGGCCACATGTGGCCCAATGAGGACATTTACCTGATCCGCCCAGTGTTTTTGCCGCCACTGCTGTCCTGCTTAGCAACTGACTCATCTCTGGCCCGCAGTGAATTTGTTCATAGTTTTTTTTTTTTGACTATAGCCCAGCCTTTCAATGACCTGAGGGACAGTGAACTGCTCCTGTTTACAAAGTTTGAGGACCCTTGAGTTAGAGCATCAAAAGACTTCATTAAAAGAGTAAACAAAGAAACCACACAATGGGAAAAAGTTTTTTTTGGCAACAACACAACAGACAAGTGACTAGAGTCTAAAATGTGCAGAAAACTGCAACACCTTATGAGGAAAAAACAAATAAGGCAGTTAAGTGGTCAAAGGATATGAATAGACAGTTCACCAAAGATGACATTTAATGGTCAACAAATTTATGAAGAACTGCTTATGATAATTGTCAGCCAGAAGATGTAAATCAAACCAATGATGGGATACCAGTATACCAATTGATTTTAGAATTAGAACTGAGAACCTAGAAATATAACCAAGTGCTTGTAGACACCTAATAATTGACTAAATACTAAAGCACATTAAATGGGGAAGAGGCAACCTTTTCTAACAATGTGCTAGAAAATCTGGATCTTCACCTGCAAAAGTATGAAACAGGACCCATACTTTCTACCATGTATGTGTTTGGTTGGGTTGATTAGAGAAACAAATTCAGTGACACTCATATATGTGTAAGAAAGAACTTTATATCAAGAAGCTTAATATATTAGGAAAACATTGCAGTCCAGTTCAACACAAGTCAATAAGTCTAATCCTGGTCCATAAGTCCCTTTTCAGACTCACGTGTCCACAGGCAGTGATACAGAATGCAGAAAGATCACAGACTGGTAGGTGCAAGGCCATGTGGATGCAATGGTGCAGTTCATCATGAGGTTGTGTCAGTTCTCAGAATGATTCACCAGCGGGAAGGTGAAGGCAGAGAGAGGGGGGAGTTCCTAAGACCTTCCTTATGAGAAGGCTGCTCCCACAACAGGCTAAATTGACAGGCTAGATTCCACCCCTACACTTTTATATACCTTCAAGTTGACATAAAATTGTGTAATTACCACAATGTACAAAAATGAACTCAAGATCAATCAAAGACATAAAGATGAACTATAAAGGTCATTAACTAAAAATAGGGATGTGTAAGGACCCTAATACAATGCATAAACACACTATCAAACATAGTAAGAAATATACACACCATAGAAGACAAAAATCAAGCACTAGAATTACTAAATACGCATATATGATATTTATACATATGAAAAACACATAAAAAGAATTAACAGAAAACTCATAGATTGAGAAACGTGCTCAATAATAATACATCAGATAAATGGCTGCTGTTGTCAGGTTTCATCAAATTGATTCCAACACATACTGACCCAATGCAGGAAAAACGCTTGAGTCCTGCGCCATCCTTGCGGTTCTTCCTAGGCTTGAACCCATAGTTGCACCCACTGTGTCAATCAATTGCATTGACAGTCTTTCTTTTCACTGTTCCTCCACTTCCTCTAGGGGCTGGTGTCTCCTGAAAATATGTCCAAAGCACATAAGAAGAGGCAAGGCTTGCTATCCTTGCCTCTATGGAGCACTCTGGCCGTATTTCTTCAAAGACAGAATGCTTTTCCTTTCAGCAGGCCACAGTATTTTCCATTTCAATTGCATCTATTCTTCTTTGTTCTCCCTTAATCAATGTTCAAATTTTGCATGCATATAAAGCAATGGAAAATATTGTGGCTTGGGTCAGGTGTATATTAGTCCTTAAAGTAACATCATTGCTTTCAATTCTAAAGCATTCTTGTGAAGCTTATTTACCTGATGCAAAACATCTTTTGATCTCTTGACTGCAGCTGCTTCCATGAATACTGATTGTGGATTTAAGCAAGACAAAATCCTTGATACCTTCAATATTTTCTCCATTTATCATGATGCTACCTATTGGTTCAGTTGTCAGGATTTGGACCTTCTTTACACTGAGTTGTAATACAGACTGATGGCTGTATCCTTGATCTTCATCAGCAAGTGCTTCTAGTCTTCCTCACTTTTAATACGTAAGATCGTGTCATCTACATCTCAAATGTTATTAATTAACCTTCTGCTAATGTTGTTGCCATACTCTTCTTTATCTAAGACAGCTTCTCTGATTATTTGCTGAGCATACAGAATGAACAAATATGGTAAGAGAACGCAACATTGACACCCATCTTTCTTGATTTTAAACCATGCAGTATCATGCAGTACTCCTTTGTTCTGTTTACACAACTGATCCACATTTTGATCCATATACAATTTAGTAGCATAATTATTATAAAGAAAAAACAAATAAAATGGAAGATGACTTGTATACCCAAAGACAAGTCTTTGCTGACTATGAGGAGGACAGGAACAGGGAGGGAATACAGAGAGGGAGAGATAGGATATTGAGAAAGAGGGAAGAAAGATGGGTGAAAGGTTGGGCAGGTGAGAAGACAGAAAGAAAACCACATATATAGATGGTTTAACAATATAGTGCTATTGATTTCATTTATTGAGATGAGTTTGTGTGGCAGTCATGCACTTCATGTCAATTTCATGATTGGGATGTAGGGGTAGAGTCTGGCCTGTTAATCTGGAGATAGCCAAAGAGACCTCTGTGTGGGCATGAGAATTCTCCTGAGAATTCTGGGAAGTCTCTCAGTATTTCCCAATTGGAGAAGAGAGACTAGACTCACTCTCTCTTGGAGATAACTACTGACAAGATGAGATGACAGCATGCTGCTCAATCCTGAATCCTGGAGACTGGAAGAGCCAGAGGGGAAGTCACATGGGCTTACCCCAACTGGGTTCACAAGACTGCACCCACTGGCCTGTGATTGTCTTGGTGTCATTGCATGTGCTTCATAAGGTGGAAGGAGGCTTTATAGACTGGTCTCAGATATGTGCGCTAATATCAGACTTAAGACCTTGGACTGGACTGGGTTGGGATGCTCTCTCAATGTTCTCTTCCTCTTGTATATAAAACTTTCCCTTATATCTATATGCAAGTCTATGAAGTGGTTCCTCTAGTCTTCCCGGACTGATACAGTTTGTAAACATATACAGTGTGCTTCTTTAAAAACCAACAAATAAAAAAAATAAAAATCCTTCCAGATTTCTTATTCCTCAAACCTCAATATTGATCTAAGTGACTAAAAAAATGTAAACAAACGAAAGGAGGAAAGTAAAACTGAAATAGACTTGGAGTTCTTAGTGACAAACAAGTTCATCTCAAGCAACCAAACAAAAAAAATCAATGAGGTGCTTACACTCACAAGGATGACCAAGTTTAAAACATTCAGAAAATACAGATTCCAACCAGCTAATACTGGTAGAGGAAGGTTCTGTGGCTCCCTGCACTGGAGCTAGTGCAGCCACAATGCTCTACTGGGGACTTGAGCAAACATTGGTGTGAAATCTTTTTCTCATGATTGGCACTGTCCATCACAAAGTCCTACTGAAAGGTACCCAGGTGGACTGAAGCCTTCTGAAGGAAAAAATTAGATCCCTTCATCCTAGAGGAGGTTATAGAGACCAAAATGTTGATGGGTGAAGTGTTGAGAGAAGCTGCTATTCTCCTGGGCTCGGCCAAATTCACAGGCGGCGATTTCAGCATAAATGTTTTCCAAGATGTGACTAACACCCAAGAGAAGATTTGTGCAAAGAAAGATAACACAAACAGGTGTTACTTGCCAGTGTTTGAACATTACCATGAAAGAACTGAAAGTTATGAACTGATTGGTTTAGTGAGAGAAGGGGAATAGTTGGCTAAGGTAAAGAGGAGTTATGCCAAAGCAGCAGGACTACTTGTGGAACTAATGGTGCTGCAGACCTCCTTTGATACTTTGGATGATGCTATCAAGATAACCAGCAGGCATGTAAATCCCATTGCACCTTGTCATCACTCCTTGGATTGAGTGATCCCTGTCACACATCAGCTGAGAGACTGGTGAGCAAGAGCCAGAGGAATTCTGTAGTTTACAAAGAATATGGGAGAAGAAAAAGATTCTGAAGGACATACCAAAACAAGACTAGGAGCAGGGCAGAGCAGCCAGGAAATTAATGGAGCCTGCTAATCTGGCTGAAGACAAGGATAAGTATTTTCTGTTTAAATAATCTCTAAAGTTTGTGTGTTTTCCTAAGTCCTAACACTGGTTCCATTTTAATTTTGGTGGTTATGTGTGGCAATTTGATTGTTTGTTGTTTGTTTGTTTGCCCAAGAATCCCACTGGGTGTGAAATCTTAATGGGTGTGGGAATTTTATGTTATTTCTGTAACCTCACAATTGGCAATTTGTGGAACTCAAGGCATTTGTAGAATTTACCACATTAAACTGTCAACTCCTTTTAAGATCTGCTATTATGAAAGACCACTTTAGGAAACACAGGTGGTCTCATGCTTACACAATACATCAGTCAGCCAGTCATTCCACTCTCTGCTTCTGCTCTCCGTCTAAGGTGAAGGTGTCGGTGACTGGGATTGCTGCCACTCTCCTGTCTGACAGAATCTGCTGGCCAGTTTTTCTGATACTGCTTTCCCAGACATTTCCTTGCAGGTCTGGTCGGTTCTGTCTGCAGTGGGAGAAGTTCAGTGGATTGAACTGATGTAACAGTGACAATGTTGTAAAAAGGATTGAGCTTTTACATTGAGCTGCTAACGACAAGGTCGGTAGTTTGAGACCATCTGCTGCTCCTCGGAACAGAGAATGGGCTATTTCTACTCCTGTAGAGAGTTATAGTCTTTGAAAATTGGAACAAAGCTTTATCCCTTCCCTTGCATATCCTATGGGTGCTTTCATGCCACAAGGGCAGCCTTAAGTTTTTGCAAGAGATCTATGCTGGCAAAGCCTAAACGCCGTGGTTGTGTTGTGATTCGTTGTGACTAGTTGATTCTGACTCTCCAGTGGACAGAGGTAAACTGTTCTTTAGGATTCTCAGCAGTCTGCTCTTGGAGAAGTGAGACACCAGACCTTATTTTCCAGGGGCCACTGAGCGAGTTTGAATTGCCACCCTTTTGTTTGGTAATGAAGTGCGCAGTCCAGGTAATTCTACAGAAAATAGACTTTTAGAAAAAGTCTGTGGGCACTGATAGTCCCACTCTATTCAGGCCAGACAGGTGAAGGACCTTTTTTCAAGCTTATGTGAATGACTGGGGACAGAGTTAGGAGGCTGGATTTGGCTCAGTGGGCTGTAGTTTGATCTTGGAATAGGCTGCCCGGTAGCTCTTTGCTTCAGTTTACTTGTTGGGGAAGAGATGGAGGCAATTGCTCCTTACATGAAGATGTGCTTACCTCTACTACCTCTCCCTGCCCATCACTACCCCTCCATGCCCCCCACCCCTGCTGTTGCCAGGGGGTGACTTGGGTTCATCTCAGGGTTCAGGAGAGCCCAGAGAGGACAAAGTACAAGACAAAGTCTTACAGAGAAAGTACCCACTTCGGACTGAGCATGAGGTGAGAGTTCCTACATAGCTCTTCCTACTGCCCTATTTTGTCATATATTATCGCATAAATATCGTCATTGGGCCACTGCTTCATGTTTTCTCCACTAGGTCTTAGAGGATTGACTCAAGAACCCCCTTTAAGAATATTTCTGTCTTCTGAAGAGCCCTTTTAAAAGATAGAGGCCTTTCTATTACACAATGGCACCTCATAAGGACTCAGCCACATGAAACACTTCTGCTAGGACTGAGTCCTTCCAGAGAGACTTGCGTGGGTTTGTAAAGACTATAATGAGAGCTATATGACTCACTATCTTCCTCATTTTGCTTTGGCTTGCAGGATGAATATCATGAAAATCTGTGCTTCATTTCAGTTACTAGCTCATCTCAGGGATCAATTATATTTATATTATTCTTTGGGCTCACTCAACTTTAAACTTTTATTACTTCTTGTTCTTCAGTGTCTATTCCTTTTCACTCTTACTATGCCTCTTTGTGTGACTTCCTATGACCATCCATCAGTTTGCCATGCTGTGATGCTGGAAGCTATGCAACCAGAATTTCACATGCCAGCAGGTTTACCCATGGTGGACAGGTTTCAGAGAAGCTCCTTAGACTAAGACTGCAAAGAAAGACCTGGCAATCTACCTCTGAAAATTAGCCAAAGAAAACTGTTCTACAACCTATAGCAAAAGCAGTTAGTAGGTGCATAATTTATACACAGGACCATTTCAAAGTTCTGTGTCCATGAACAATATTATTAATGTACTTTAGCATTATTGTTTTTCACTATATTTTTGTGTATAGGCAACTACAGGCACTTCCAATTAGTCAGAAAAAATCTTAAACAAAACCTATAATGCATTTCTTAAATCCACTAATAAAAGATTCTTCACTGGGATACAACTACATCTTTCTATTAAAGCATAAGTTATTATGGATGAAGTAGAATGAGATATAAAGTGCTATCAGCCATTATCACTTAAGTGTACATTCAGTTAGACCTCACCCTTCCTTCTCTCCCCAGTCACAAGTTTCCATGCATGTTTTGATGGCTCTTACAAAGACTAGCAAAGATGGTCTGTTAAAGAAGCAAAATACCAGGGCCTTCCTCTAGGATGGTACAAACTTTTTCTACTTTGCAATTTTGTGGATCAATAATATTTTAATTGGATAATGAAAAATCCTCACCCTACCTCCTTGCTCTTCATTGGTGCAATGTTAACTTTAAATGCACACCTTACTCCATTTCCTTTTGCTTTCTGCCCTCTTGCTCATTATACATTCTTCGAAACTGTAAAACTCCAGAACATGTGTATTTAAAGGGGATTAATCATTTAAATACCATAATCAGTTCAAGAATTGTGTCTTTTCGAGATGGAATGAGCTAATTAATTTTTTTCCCTCTCCCAGGGAACCTGCTCTGAGATGTGAACTAATTAGTGAGCTGCACATCAAAAGAAGTGAAGTGTGTCTTGTAAATAGCATTTCATTTAAAACAGATCAAAGGAAGATTTGTCCAAACCCCTCCTCTTTATTTCTGGTAGCATCCAACAGACAGTGAAGACAACAACAAGTCAACAGTCTGACAAGCATAGCTCCAAGAGAACAGCCTCAATGCTCATGTCAGCTGTCAATTGGGAGAGAGAAGCAAATGTGTCAAGGGGTGGAATTTCACTTCTTCAAACCTTTATGGTTGGACTTCTGATGTAGACCATAAAGGCAACCATGCATTTGTAATGCAGTCTACTTCTCCAGCTCTGTGGTGGCATTGTTAGGGACAAACAGTCCTCTGTATGTAGAGCAGAACTGCTCCCTAGGGTTTCCAAGCTCGGGACCTCCCTGTAGATCACGGGGCCTGACTTTTAAGACACTCGGGAAATCAGCTTCTAAAGCTTGAGGTTTCAAATATGGTCTCTGGAGTTAGTTCTCTTACTGGTTGGCTGTGCGACCTTGGGCAAGTTGTTTAACCTCACCTCCACCTATGAATTCCAGTCCCTTCTTTATCTACATCCTGAGAGACTTGTGAAGATTAGGAGAGATGATTAATGTGAGAAGGGTTTGGAAAAATATCTAAAATGGCTATAACATGGGAAACATTTTTGTCATTATTACCAATGTCTCCATAAGCAGAATAAATTAGAAGAAGAGAAAAATTTCCCAGATAATTTTGGCCCAAATTGTAGCTCCTGAGGAAAAAGGTATGTCAGCAGGCTACCTCTAAGCATCAGGTTCATGGCTGAATTGCCCAACGAACCTGCCTCCTATGATTGCTGTTAGGAACTAGCTTCCCAAGAAGAAACAACTGAAGCCAAAGAAGCGGATGACAACATCTGTTTGTATTCCTTGAAATCTCTACAAGAACCATCTTCCTTGTCCTTCTAAGTGTGCAGCCTCATGTCCATCAGTCTGGAGGACAAATGAGGCTAACACATTTGGAGTTTGACAGAGGGGAGGACCCTTTGCGTTGAATTTCAAATGCAAACTGATGTAGAGGGGGGTCGATAAATAAGCTGCAAAATTACACTCATGTCATTTATTACTATTTTGTTGTTGTTTCGGTGGTGGTGGTTTTTGAACACTAAGAATTTCAAGGGGCACAAGAAAATGGGTGAAATGCTACCTAAAGGAAAGTCATACTGGGAAAAATGTGGGTCCTGGAGTTACACAAACAGTTAATGTGAAGCCTGGTTGGAGGTTTGATTCTGCCCAGAGAATCTCTGAAAGAAAGGTGTGGCAGTCAGGGTTACTTGACACACACAGTCTTGATGATTTGGAATTGATTTCACAACTGATTGCTTAAAGAAACAAAGCTGTTAACACCCACCAAGAACTCACCTCAGGAGGTCATCTTGAACTGCTGATGGACACTTAATCAAGAAGCAGCTGGTGTGGATGGAGTTGGCTCTAGACCAGTGGTTTTTACCTGACCTAATGCCACGACCCTTTAATACAGTTCCTCTTGTCGTGGTGACCCACCAACCATAAAGTTATTTCTGTTACTACTTCATAAATTATAACGTTGCTATTGTTATAAATTGGACAACCACTATGAAAGGATCATTTGACTCCCAAAGGGGTGACAACACACAGATTGAGAACCACCGGCTCTAGACAATGCTCAAACTAATGATAAAATAAACCCACAGAGACAAAGACATGAGGAACTCAGCTCTCTTCTTCCCTAACCTTACCATCCCAGGGAGGCACAGCAACTCTGATGGAGAAGAGTAGGTAAGAGGGAAAAGGAGTCCCACGAGGGCTTGCCTAGTGTTGCAACAAGGCAGGGCTCCTACTTATGAGTCTGGGCAGCAACAGTGATGCCACTGGGGGTTGTGAGAGGAGAGGTATTCCTTATGGAACCTAGCAAGAGATGCATATGTGATTATGAAATTTTCATACTATAATTGAACATTTTCAAGTATACAATTTTTAGCACATTCACAAAACTGTGCAAGCATCTCCTCTATCTAGTCCCCAAACACTTTAATCACTCCAAGAGACTCCATATCCATGAAGCACATCGCATACCTTTTTGTCTTCTTCCCTATTGGCAGTATTTTAAATAGGGACAAGCTGTTGTTCCCCACATTATACTTAAGACTTGCTACGTGTTTTCTTCAATCCCAGTTGCAAATCTTCCATCCAGGTCTGGGCACAAAAGGGGAGGCAATGAGGACTCCTAAGACTTTGTGTCCAGCATTTCTACAGGGTCTTTTCCCTCAGAGCACACAAATAATTCAGACCTGCCCATCGAAGAGGAGTTTGAAGGTGTTCAGTTAAGTACAAAATGTGTTAACACGATGACGTGAGTTTCCATTTGGAGCCTGGGCTGGAGTCTTACCTCTGTCCCCATGGGTCATTGCCTTGGTTGCTTGTATCCTTGATGTCACCATTTTGAAAATGAATTTATAAAATTGCTTTATTCTGAGGGCTATGATCAATATTACAGGCGCTAATAATAGCTAATAATAGAGTTAGTAAAGTACTTGGCTTAGCATCTTAGTATCTCTTACATGGAAATCAATAGTCAAGAAATGTCTGAGCTGTCAACAGGAAGAAATCTACAAAGTCACGGCCCTTATCTAGACTTAACCTTCAGGACTGTAATAAAGCAAATCTATGGTCGTTGAAGCCACTTGTTTGTGGTGGTTCGTTTACAGGAGCACTAGATTGTTAAGACAGATGCACACCTCTCTATCACTCTCAATATGTATGAGTCCTGTGGAGCTGACACACAGTAGAGGTGACTGAAACCCTCCCCATGTGTGTATCACATTCTCCTTACCAGTATAATTGTTTCCCAGATTGTCATGTGACCCCATTATAACCAATAAAATGAAATTCTGGGATTTTTGTTATAAAGTCAGAAAATGGGAAGTCCCTCTGTCTAGGGTGGTTGTTGAGAGAATAAGACAAGCCTGGAGTTGCTTAGCAGCTTGTTTTTTGTTCTTCATGAGCAGGGAATAATGGAACCAAATAAAAGAATATAGACAAGTGATAGGGAGAGCTGATGACATTGTTTGAGTAGCTGAATCCAACTGCACCTCAAACCTAACTATCTCTTGTTTTTCCCTTGGATGAGCCAGATGACCTTTTTTTGTTTTTTGTTTTTGTTTTTTTTTGTTTTTGGGCATCACTGCTCTCCGGTGGTGGGAGTAGGAGGCCCAGCCTCATTGCTGGAATTGAACCTCCGTCCCAATGGGCCGCAGTCCCGCGCACAACCACTACGCCACCGGGGCTCAGCCCCAGATGACCTTTTTTGTTGTTTAAAATATTTGAGTTTAGAAAAAATTTGAGTTTGTTTTTCTGATTCTTTTTACCAGCATCTCTAATTAGTATGCATAATGACAATGTAATAAAGGTAAGAAGACCATACGGTGAGATGGTGATGGTCCCATAATCACTGTGCTGGTCACAGCATCTCTTGGTGAAGAGAGGGATATCTAGTTGGAAGAAGGGAAGGGCTTGAATTCACTAAGTGATCCAGGAATTCTGGCTGTTTGATCCTCCCTAAGACTCTGTGTATTCCTCATAACATAGATCAGGAAACTGAAGCTTATAGAAGTCAAGAAATTACCTTAATAAATTAAGGAGCCAATTTTAACCATGACTATCCAGCTTTAGAGCCCATGTGTTGATTTTAAAGTTGAATTGCATCTCTTCTTAAGGTATTTCCAAGGTAAAATCCCGAGCCATGGCTCACTCTGCTCATTAGTATGTGTCTGAAAAAGTAGAGCTTTTCTGTTATTGCCTCTCGTGTATGTGCAAGTGCACGCGTGCACACACACACACATGATCACACCTTTCTAAGGAAGTTGGAATCTAGTAAGAAGTCTATGTATCTACTGAAGCCAAGGATGAATGTGGACATACAGGAACAAGAACACCAGTAGTACACAGTGGCATGGTCCTTCATGATAAAATAAAGTAATTTAGAGGCCATGAAATAGCCTAGAAAGATATAGAGGCTAAGGAAGCTAGGTACTATAGCTAGAAAGGAAAGAAAAAAGGGAACGGGATCCTGTTTGTTTCACTGCATGTAATTGCATGTGCTCCCAACATTACTCTTAAGCAAATGTAGAATTTCATTTCCTTATTTTCTTTGATACCAGGCATAACCATGATGCTGCATTGAATCAATAACAAAAAAGTGAACAAAAGTGAGGGGAATAAATATGAATTATTTCTGGGCCTGGTCTCCTTCCCATTGCAGAGGTGACTGTGGAAACAAATGTCAAGATGGAATTTCCACCAGCTTGCCTTTTTTGAGTAAGCCCCCTATGCTAGCTATTTTGGACATAGAGAATGATTGAGAAATAATTGCTTATTGTGCTAACATCTGAATTTTGGCAACTGCCTGCTATTGCGACATATCCTCTCCCTGCTGATAGAGAAGATTTCAAGAGTTTGTTAAAGGTTCTGCCATCTTTTTTATTGAGATTCCTTCATTAGTTTAAAATTTTTTTTTAGACATTTTTATTGGGGGCTCATACAACTCTTATCACAATCCACAATACATCCATTGTATCAAACGCTTCTGTACATTTCTTTTCCTCATTCTCAAAACACTTACTTTCTCCTTGAGCCCCTGGTATCTGCTCATTTTTCACTTCCCTCCACCCTCCCCCACAAACCTTGATAATTTATAAATTATTATTATTTTGTCATATCTTATGCCATCTGACATCTCCCTTCACTCATTTCTCTGCTGCCTGTCCCCCAGGGAGGAGGTTATATGTAGATACCCGCAATCTGTTCTCCCTTTTCACCCCACATTTCTTCTACCTTCTCGTTGTTGCCCTTCTCTCCATTAGTCCTGAGGGATTTTTCTGTCTTGGATTCCCTGTGTTTCCATTTCCTATCCATACGAGTGTACATTCTCCGGTCCAGCCATATTTGTAAGGTAGAATTGGAATCATGATAGGGGGTGGTGGTGGGGGTGGTGGGAGGAAGCATGTAAGAACTAGAGGAACATTTTATGTTTCATCATTGCTACACTGCACCCTGACTAGCCCGTTCCTTCTCTAAGAGCCTTCTGTTAGGGAATTCCAATTGCCTACAGATGAGCTTTGGATCTCCACTCTGTGTTCCCCCTCATTCATAATAATATGATTTTTTATTCTTTGTTGCCTGATAGCTGATCCCCTCAACACCTCACACTCACCCAGACTGCTTTGCTTCATGTGCCTGCTTATTTATCTTCAAGCCTTTAAAGGCCTCAGACTATATCCTTTGATAGCCAGGCACCATCAGCTTTCTTCGCCACTTTTGCTTATGCACTTGTCTTATCTACAGTGATTGTGTGGGGACAAGCTGGTGTGCTTCTTCCATGTGGGCTTTGCTGTTCCTCAGCTAGATGGCCACTTGTTTATCTTCAAGTCTTCAAGACCTCAGGCACTATATGTTTTAATAGTGGGGCATCATCAGCTTTCCTCACTATCTTTTCTTATGTACCTGCTTTGTCTACAGCAATCGTGTAGGAATGTGCTGGTGTGCTTCTTCCATGTGGGCTTGGCTTTTTCTCAGACAGATGGTCTTATAACTTATAAATTATTATTATTTTGTCATACCTTGCACCCATATTGTCTTCAGCGATAGTGTTGGGAAGGTGAGCAACTCAGACTCTGAATTATTAGAACAAAGTGCTCTTGTATTGGGGGAATACTTGAGTAGGGGCCCATTGTCCATGTACTCCCTCAATACTGAACCTATAAATTTATGTACATAGATCTCTTTCTCCTTCATTGTATATAAATATATTTACATATACTTATGCCTGTATTTAGATCTCTATAAGTGCCCTTTGCCTTCCAGTTCTTTTTTCTATTTATTTTTACTTTACTCTTGCCCCACTATATGTTCAGCCTTAATTTGCATTTCAGGAATTTCTCTCAGCTACACTGTCCTTGATCCAGCCCTGTCAGACCTCCTACATCCTCTGCACCATCGAATTTTGGTCACTTGTTGGTCCCTTGTCCCTGGGTTTGTTAACACCCTACTCCTTTTCCCCTATCTCCCCTTCTCCCATGTCCCCAGGGACTGTCATCCCATTTTTCTCTTTTCCAGCTTGTTTATCGTGTCAACTCCTTCCTTATAGGTATGCTATGATAATAATATGCATTGACACAAGACAATAACCTTCAAACATTAGCTGCAACAACAGCAACCACAGAAAGGCAACAACAAAAACAACAAACCCTGTAAATAGTTCAAGGTCTATTTGTTGTCCTTTATGAGTACTTTCCAGTTGAAATTGATGGGGCCCCTTACGCTGGCCCCACAGTCTATTTTTGGTATTCTCGGGGGCCTTCATTGCTCTGCTCCCCTTGCTGCTCTGTTGCATGCCCCCACTGTCTGACTTCAGAATGGTGAGCTCAGGACAGGCACAATTCCCACTGTGTAACTCCGATGTTGTCCCTCGTGGTGCTATGGGTTACTGAGGAACATTGTGTCTCATGTTGGAGCTGACCCTATGGTCCTTGCTATACATTGGTTGCTCCGAACAGAAATATTATCCTCAGGACTTAGTGGGCCAGGATGTGCTTCCCTCTTTTTCCCCTCTCCCCTCGTTGACTCCAGTGTGCTCTAATCAGACTGGTCCCTCTCCTTGAGCTGTAGCTACAGTGCTGTCCTCTGAAGTGGATTCTTTTGGGGCAGGGGTTAGTTGAACATTTTTATACTGGAAGATTCCTTTGGGGAAGGGCAAGAAGGTGAATTAATTGCTGATATCTGGATTTGGTTTGCATTTGTGTATCAAAAAAGTATACACTCTTGGCTTATACTCTAGTTTGTTTTTATTTTCCTGCCTACAATATAATGTACAGGTCATTTTACTCACTATGTTCTCTAAATATTTCAGTATCCTGGACAATATTTTATTATGTATGAAGGTAAGATAAAAATGGTCATGAGGGAAGGGGGGAAGTTTTATTAAGAATATAGAAAGATTGCTTAATTTTGAACAAGAATCAAATTGATGTCAAGGAGCATGGATAAAGTGGAGACCCAAACCCACCTGGAAGATAATTTGATAGTCCTGCACCCACAGGACCTCATGGAAGGACTGATATATCCATGGTGTATTACCACACTGATGACACTCATTGCTATCCTCTAGATCATTAATGTCTCCTCTCCCCACTATTCTGGCCTTAATCTTGCCTCATTGATCTTGCTAGACCTGCACATATGCATTTGTACAACCAAGACCTTTCAATGCACAGAATCTAAGATAGATAAACCCCTCAGAAACAGTGATGGGAATAATGATTCCCTGAGGACACAGGAAGAGAGGGTGGGGGAGGGAAGGGGGAAGTTATAGCAATGATGAAAGTATAACCTCACTTAAGGGGATCACACAACAGACTTGCAGGTGAGTGAATACACTGAATAGAGTACAATATGGCAAAAATAACAACAACAACAATATATATTAGTGGTACACAGAGGTGGTATGGTGGGAGGTGAGGGCATAAAGGGGAGCTGATATCAAAGAGTTCACGAAGAAAGAAAATGTATTGAGAATGATGGTGACAGCAATTGTACAATTATGCTTGATTTAATGGAACTATGGATTGTTAATGGAACTATAGCTGTAAGAACCGATAAAATGTTTTAAATGGAACTATAGCTGTAAGAACTGATAAAATGTTTTAAATAAAAGAAGAAATAGAATGTTTTGAAAATGATGGTGGCAACAAATGTGCAATTATACTTGATCTAGTTGTGTTATGGACTGTTATAATAGCTGTAAGAGCTCCCAATAAAATTTTTTAAATAGAAAAAGAAGAAACAAAACAGAGAATCCAATAATTTTCCATAAACAGCATAAAGAAATATATGAGTGGAACTTAATATTCTTTGGAAAAAATCTTTAAAATCAAATATCTGATTTGCAGGTTTATCTAATTTTCTTCTCGTTTTACACTTTAACCTGCTTATTTGATAATACCATTTTAGTCCATCAAAAACCATAAGCTATTTTTGTTCCCCCACTCTGTTATTTCATTTGTCCCTGTGGCTACTTCTTCTTTGAGGTGGTTAAGAGAGATGATGGTTTCATTTTTCCAAGGATGAAGAACTTTTCTGTGAGAAGGGTAAAGACAGAGATACATATCAATTTTGTGGGGCAGCTAGAAGAGAAATCAAATTTCTCATTCCTGGTCCTCCGTATCAGACTGACTACTCCTATGCAAGGGTGCCCTTGTGGCACAGTAGTTAATCATTGGACAGCTAACCACAAGGTCAACATTTCAACCCTACCAATCCTCATGAGGAAAGATGGGAATATCTGCTCTCACCGATAGACACAGCCTCAGAAACTCACAAGGGCAGGTGTCACTATGAACAGGAGTTGAGTGGATAACAATGAGACTGCTGTGAATCATCTTAGACAAATATGTGGCATAGATGATGAAGTGTTATTTTCTTAAAGATTACCAGTTTGAAATCTCTCAGAGATGCCTTGAAACCAAGTCTGGTTATCTACTTCCAAAAGGTCACATTCTTAAAAACCTTAATAGCAGTTTTATTCTACACACATAAGGTCACCATGAATCAGAATCTAGTTGACAAAGAGCTGTCAACTTCTCACCGTTGGGATGCTAAGTGGCACTCAGATTCCTTGAAATTATTATTTCTCTTTGTATGCTCATGCCCATTTCCTTGTATTCCCCATCCAGTAAGCAATGTATCATCCCCCACCTACATAATATAATAAGATATAATGGACTGCATCCCTATTAGAAATCTGGGGGCCCTGAGCCTAAGAGAGACTAAGTGACTTACTTCATATTTCAACAAATGATACAGAAAGACTTAGAAACTCAATCTCCTGGCAAAGAGAGAGAATTAATAGGAAAAAAAGCATGAAGACCAACATTTCCATTATGTAAAATGTATCTACACTTGAGGGAAAGCTGGAAAGGAACTTGAAAAATAAAATGCTTTGTGTAAGATGCTGTGGTTATGGGTAAATGCTTATTGTTTAACACATTTTCTTTAATGTTCTTATAATAGCAGTTTAAATATGAATAAAAATCACAAAAAGGAACAGAACACTTGCAAGGGTTGAACAGAAATTGGTCTCATTTTAGAAGCTCCTGATAGAATTTAGTAAACATATTCCTCAAGTTTAACATCACTCCCTGGCAAAATTTGCATTCATAAATCTGTCAATGTTGAAAATAAAATCATTAACTAATATTTGTGGATCATTCATTATACCTTATGCCCTGGGTACACTAAAGGCCATTCCACAATAATCTAATCATGGAAATATAGTTACTAGTTTCAATTTACAAATGAGGACTCAGTGGTTTCTCAGGGTTCAATAGCTATAAAACTAGGACTGGACCTCAGGCTGATATCAACTCTTATGTTCATTATCACTGCTTTATATTGTCTTTCAAGAGGCACTATTTATCATTGTGGGGAAAGTCTGAAGACAGAAATCTTACAATATTCCCTTGGAATATGAATGTGTTTCTACTTCCCTATGTGTATATCTTGTACTCCCTTCTCACACATCTTTAGCTTTTTGTCAAGCTCAGAATGAAAATTGGGCATCATCTTTAATGCCATCTCCTATTGATTAGCAGTGTCTGTCTTGAGTGCATTATTGACAAGGATTCTAAGGCTTCAGGAAAAAATTGCCATGATTGATTTGTGATGTCTTCTAGGAACATGGGAGGAGAGAGCTGTGGCCCTAGTACAAGTAATTGGCCTGCCAGCATTTGATGTCTGGTGATGGGTAATACTGAGAGAACAAGCAGAGAACAACTGTTTCTTGAGCTCCAGATCCATTCAAGGTACATGGAAACAACTCTGCCTCTCAACCACTTAAAATGAGTTAGATGGCGATCACGAGTCCTATGTAAGTGACCACGTCTCTGACCCATGCCAAGACTTCCATTGCCCCCGAGACATACAAGGAAAAGCACCTGCCATGTCTTAACAAATATCAAGGACCTATCAATGCCAACTACTCTCTTTAGTACTGAGAAAAGAGTAGAGAACAAGTTAGTTGAACTCTTCTCTCATAGATCCTGCATACTCTTGGGAAGAAAGGTTAGCATTCTAGTAAATAAGCAAATGATTCAATAATATATAATATGCCAATAATATATTTGGTGGAAAAATGAAGCAAATAAGGGAGCACAAGGTGATGAGGTCAGGGTGGAGGGTGGATGTTTTATGATGATCGTGACTGAGCTTGGTTTCTAATAACCAACTGCACAAACAAATCTGATCTATTTGCATCTTTTGGTAGTTCTCACTGTTATCAAGTCAGTTTCTGACCCAAGGTGACCCAACAAGGCAGGGTAAAACTGCCCATATGGGTTTCTGAGACTGTAACTCTTTATGGGAATAGAAAAACCTCATTTTTCTCCTAGGGAGCAGCTGGTGGTTTTAAACTGTTGACCTCACATTTACAGCTTCACCATTGGGTTCTTTCTCTGGATTCTTATTAGCTCTGGCAATTTGTAAGGAAACATTCAGTTTTGTACAGGAGATTACTTGGTTCTTTATTGTTAGAGAAACAGTCTCTAATACATCATCACAGGTCCTGTGGGCACAATTATACAGTGATAATAATTAAAGATTATAGTAAAGTCTTAGAAAACATGAGAGATAGAAATAATGGAGTCAGACACATTTTATGGTGGCATGCTTACCTCCCAGACAGCCATGATCTCAACAGCCAGGTCCACACTCAGTGTGGGCAAGAAGCCGGGGGCCAAGAAGAAACCGGGGCAGAGACCAAGTCTATTGCTGGCTAGGGGTTATATAAATTTGGGGGCGTGATTACAGGTAACCACACGTCATAGGAAGGGGTTTCACTATAGGTTATACAGCACTCAGGGGTGTGTTAGTCCAGGTAGACTAGAGAAACAAATTCATAAACATGCATGTGGATATAAGGGACAGGTTCTATACAAAAGGAATGGAACATTGAGAAAATATCCCAACTCAGTCCAGCCCAAGTTCACAAGTCTGATATTAGCCCATGTGTTCGATACCAGTCAATAAAGTCTCTTTCTGACTCGTGAAGCATGTGCAATGATAACAGGACAATCACAGGCTAGTGGGTACAGAGTCTGGTCTATCCAGTGGCAGTAGAATCATCCCAGCGCTGGCAGGAGTCTCCCCATGGCTCCTCGTTTTCATGACTCAGGGTCCATTAGCAGTATCCATTGGCAATAGAAGCAACTCAGTGCTGACAGAGGTCTCTCTGTGACTTTTCTGGCTTCAGAGGTCTGGTTCCATCAGGGTAAGCCCGTGTGGCTTCTCTGGCTCTTCCAGTTTCTAGGATTCAGGATCTATGCTGCCATCTTGCTTGTCAGTCGAGCGTCTCCAAGGAACTGAACCTTGTGTCTTGTCAGTAGTGCATATCCGAGGGAATGAGTCAATAGTTTCTCACTTCCAGTTGGAAAATACCACGAGACTTCCCAGAATTCTCAGAAGAAAGCCATGTCCACAAAGAGGCCTCATTGCCTATCTCCAGATTGACAGGCTAGACTCCATCCCTACTAGTGCTGAAATTGAGACAGATCAGTGACTGCCACAAGGGGAAAGGACTGCAAAGTGACCAGATTTTAGCATTGTTAAATCGGGACATCATTGACCTGTGGGGGTTGGGGGAGGGCGCGCCACGCATCTGGTCACTTTAACCTAGAGACACACACGCAAGGTACTGAGGTCCCACATGTGACAAAATGGGCAGACCTTAGATTGGTGATAGCATATTAACCTTGATTGTCCTTGGGCTGGAGACTTGATTTAATCAGAGATTTCAGGAGAAGTAACCCATTATCCTAACAACAGAAAGTGAACCCTATCTTTTGTGAGAGAGACAATGGCATCTTGGATGGCTTGAGCCTTTAAGGAGAATATCTCTAAGCATCTGACCTTCCACCAAATGCTGCAAACAGCTTCTAATATTTGTTTAATACATTGGATTTGGGTAAAATCTTATAGTCATCCCACACGCTGGTCCTTCATTTTTGCTTTGTGGTCTCCAAAATGCTTTCCATAGTCTGGTATACTATATTCTTTCACATTTTTCTGCTCTTGCCTATGCTAGTGCCCACATCAGTATGTTTTCTGTCTCTAGTTCATGAACACACTCACTCATTATGGCCCAGCTTCAGCTATCGCAGTCTGCCTGTTCAAACGGAGCTGGGTATCTTTTCCTGAGAGCAACATAACTTACAGGTACTACTGTATTTTGAGGTGATAATTGCTGAGATCACCAGTCTTCTGACTCAAGCAGTAGCAGGTTAATTCTAGAAAGTAGTGTTTCCCAGGATATGCCTTACGTCTCTTTGTTGTCCCTATGCCTAATCCAGAGCTTACTGAGCAGCAGGAACTTCACATCTACAAAACAGATGGCAACCAGGCCGGCTGGATTGATGGTCTATAGGTCATGTACATGTGCTCTACTTGATCTCTAGGTCATTCAAGTGTTTTACAATATAGTTTTCTCATTTAGAAGGGAGAGAGAAAAATAACCAACTCAAAGAGAGCTTTCAGAATCAAAACAACTTATTTAAGGCACTGCACATAATTCATAAAGCAAAGTGATGCTTGAAGTAAATACAGGAATTAATAGCTGTGACAGAAATCAGATAGGTGATATATAATGAAATCTAATAATGAAATATAAATAAATGAGCTGATGGATTGAATGGGTGAGTAGATGCTTCTACTTTTAATTGTACTTGACTTTGAACAACCGCCTGTGAACCCCCTTAGCTTCTTGTTTCTGTTGGCTCTGGAGGACCTCATAGCCTTTCTGTCTCTTGCTTTTCCTGGTGGGGTTTAAAGACTTGTCATCTTCATTTACCATCACCAATGTCTTCGAGTGACATTCAGAGATTTGTCATATAGGGGACTATCATCAGCAGCCTATATAGCTATACTGTTTTTATTGCTTCCTCTAGGGTATTTTTTCTCATCAACATATCAATAGCTAGTCATTTAAGTGGCATTTAGTGTTTCATAAATGTTATGAACCTTTATACAGCACTAACTGGGAGGGATAGAGTGAATGGAGTTTATCTGGTCTTCTAAATCTAATTTCTCCGTGCTATCCTTGTGTTTCCCCCTGGTGGTTTGCATATTTAGGTCCAGCACCCAGGGTTTTGCCAGGCAAATTGATATTGATGTGTGGAGTTAAAAAGGCAGGAACAAGAGGTTTCTTACTGTGCTAACTGGCAACTCTGCATGCCTTAGAATAAATCAGGCTGGAAGCTACTGGGCCACTTTGGCATTCTGCTTGCTGATCTGTGACAGAGGCTTGGGCCTTTCCCAGAGTGTATCTTATTTCCAAACCCCTGGCTGCAGAGTCCTCCAGGCTTTGTTCATGACCCAGGGAGGAGAGGCAGCAAGAGCCCCTCTTCTGACTTACCTTCTTGGCTGGGAGGCCCCGTTGTGGCAGGCTTTGGTAGGGGCTGCCAAGCTAGTCATGAAAGTCCTGAACAACAAGGTCAAGGAACACAGGCTGAAGCCACCTCTATCTCTACAGTCTTTTGATCCTTCCTGGTCCCAGAGAAGAAGGTTCAATCAGGAAAGAAGTGAAGCACTATTAGATGTTGGATGGAAATAAACTCACACATACACACACTTACATATCTTTGCAAGTAAATACATGTATGTACCCACAAAGCATGATACTATGATAGTATATTTAAAGCAATGTTTAACATTATTATGTAATGTTGAGGAAAAATAAAGTGAGGACATATATGTACACACAATCCTATATTTACACATAGGAATCGCTTGCGGTGCTGAGGGTTAAGCATTGACTGCTAACCCAAAGGCTTGTGGTTCACACTGACTCAGAGGTGCCTTGGAAGAAAGGCTTGGTGATTTGCTTTGAAATGGTCACAGTCAAAGCCCTCTGAAGCAGTTTTGTTCTGCACTTATCTGGTATCCGTGAGTCAGAAGCAATTTGGTGGCAACTGCTTTTCCTCTTCTTCTGATTCCCTTTTGATGTATATAAAAAGCCCGTTGATGTTATGAGTCCACCCAGGCCCTTCAAAAGCAAAGTCTGTGGCTCCACTTCCCAAAACCTCACCCCTGAAAGCCCCATAGAGGACATTTCCACACTCTAGGTTGCCATGGGTTGGAGTTGACTCAGCAGTAACTGGGGAACTTTAAGTTTTATATATATATATATATATATATATATATATGCTAGAAAAATAATAAAATATACTAAATATCCTTTCGAAGTGTATCACATGCAAATTTCGTTTTCATGATATCATTTTTGCCTTTTCCAAAAATCGAGACAAAACGTGAATAACAGGAACACTGAGGATGAGACATGATGGGAGACAGACTATTGCAGGTGAGTTGCAGCTCAAACAAGCTTGAGCAACAAAAGGAAACACATTGTATCTTGTGGTAGTTGGATGACTTTATGCCAACTTGACACTAATGGCCAGTAGTTTAAACCTGTCAATCTAGGGGTAGCTTGATAACACATCCTGGGTGTGTGGGGGGGTGGCCTTTTATAAAAGAGTAAGGGACTGCTGGAACTCTGCCTTCCTCCAGTGGTGGCCCCATATGGACCACCTGAGCAGAAGGGCTTCCAGTACCCTGCCATGTTTCCACCAACCTTGGAACCATGTGACTGTACCCACCAGCCTGTGATCTTCCTGCCTTCTGCATCATGACCTGCAGCCACGTGAGTCTGCAGAGGGGATTTGTGGACTAGCATCAGACTGATGGTTGGACTAGGCTGAGATGGCTTCTTCATGCAAAGTTGCTTCTTAAATAAAATTCTTTCATGTACAAACATGAGCGTCATTGGATTGTTTCTGTAGACAACCCACTCTAACACAGGTTCCTTAACTAGGAATCCAAGAGCCCTGGTTTTAGGTTTGTCTGCAGTGAAGAATGATAACAATGTTCTGAGGAGCACTGGTGGCAGAGTGAGTTATCTGTTGGGCTGCTAACCACAAGGTAAGCAATTTGAAGCCACCGCTGCTCCTCTAAAGATCTATAGTTTTGGAGACCCACAGGGGCTGACCTACTCTATCTTATAGGATCCCTGGGAGTCACAATGGACTCAATGGCAATGGGTGTGGGGTATCGTGGAGCAAGATCTAGTGGTCTGTGTCTTCCCCTTCCTTTTCTTTTTTCTACTGCTCACTCCTTCTCTCTCAGTACTACCAGACAACAGAGCCAAGTGGCTGGGAGCAGGGGCTCAGGAATCAGGCTGCCTGGGTTCCAATGCCGCTCCCCCACATAGCATCTTGTTAAACCATAGGTTACTTAATTCCAGAGTGTCTCAGTTTTTTCTGTTTTTAAAATGGGATGAATGATGATAATAATTATAATGATAACGTTTATGAAGATTTTATGAATATATACCTATAAAACACTTAGACTAGTTATGCACATCTGGGTATCACTTCACTACCTCCATCACCATTCTCATCACGAGTCTGGGTGACGTCGTCGTGCCAATAAGGTCTCCCCCAAGTTGGCATGGCCATCAGCAGCTCTACATCAAAGCAAAGAGACATCAACTCCAGAGATAGGCAAGTCACCCTTGCCTGGTTTCACAACCAAATTTGAATCACTCGCTGTTGGTCTTGAAAAGGGGTGCCTGGACTGGTCAGTGTGGGTCCCAGGCCTTTGTCAGGGTGGGAGGTGCTACCATGATTTTTGGTCAAACCAGTGTCCCAGGGAATCAAAGGGAGTCTCCTCTAAGCCAAAGAACTTTCTCCACCCAAACTTTCACTGTAACAGGAAGCATGAGTGAATCCTTTGGCCATGACCTCAACTAGGATCTCCAGCATCATAACTTACAGGGAAGCTATGGATTTGGTCCCAGGATGAATTATGAAATGCAGGGTCAGGCAGAATGGGTGAGGACATGCAGCATTAGCCACCCCACCTTGTGCACATTCAAGACTTGGCATCTAGATGCCCGCAAAGAAGGCAGACACTTGTTTATCAGAGCTAAGCTGCTATAGGTTAGACAAAGGCACTGAAATTTGTTTTTAATGGACCAGAAATTGTCAGCTATTTTAAGACTTCCCCACTCTGGCTTTCATTGCAAAACAGAAAACACCTGGCAGATGAGGTGTGTTGAATTATGCCCCCAGTCCTCGATGAATGTGACTTTCTGGTATCTTGTGTTGCATTGTTAGGAAGCTAGTATAATAAATTTAGGCACACATGTAGCAATTTATGAATAGGACAATCATACATACAGACATATATACATAATTCCATCTGGAACACAAAGAACCTCACTCTAATCCCGGATATTTCATGACTGGTGGCCTTTTTGTCCCTTCACTTTTCCTAGACACTATATATCATGGAGGGCTAGCACACAAGGAGTTAGAACCAGAAAAGAGTAGGAGCCCCAGCTATGCCCAACGCTACTATTTTAGATGGAAGGAACCTCATTTTGTTCTAAAAATTAGTTTAATTTACATTAGAACTAATAAATAAGCATCAGAAAATAAATATTCATAAGCTATCTGTTCCATAAATGGATGTTGCTTAGTTGTAAGGACTGTGTATTTTAATTATTCACGTTGACATTAAAAAGTTGTTTCAGTTGCCTTCAAGCTGTGGATGCTTTATTTATTCATTCGCTATGTAGTAACTAGCTTTCATGTGCCAGGTACCCTGGAAGAAAACAGTAGTCAACAAGGCCCAGTCTTCTTTCCCAGAGTTCACATGCTGTGAGGAAAGTAAGAAGCGAGCAGGTAGTTGCCACAGAGCGTGCTGGCTTATGGAAACCAGGTCTGTCTGGACCATCGGCATTCTGCTGGTTAGCAGTAGATTCATCTTCGAATAGATCCTTGATCAACATTCACTACGATTGGGAAAGGTGCTTGCTAAAGGGAAGGAAAGACAGGAGCCTCGATAAATCTTTGAACTGGATAAAGGAAAGACGAGAAGGAGGAAAAACATTGGATAAGCCAGTGGTGTCATCGAGACAAGAGATTGTGGTGCCCTGAACCAAAGGCAAAGAAAGACTTTGGAAGATAAGGGGATCGACTTATCACCATTTGGAAGTAGGTAATGAGAAGAAAAAGGAGTCAAGATGGTACCGTGTTGTCCACTTTGGACAAAGGGATCCATGAATATTTTTTACTGAGTAAGAGGGAAATACAAAGGAAGAATAGTTGAACCACAACAAGGAAGGAAGAAGAGATGATGCCTGAAAATCAGGAGTGTGGTCTCCAAGTCCACCCATTAGTACATGGTTCTTCATGTCCTCTTCCCTGCAAAATGCATGGCAGCACAAGGACTTAGAATCAGCCCTAGAAATTTCTCCTTGTTGGTGTGAAGAAAGGTCTTTGTAAGCGAAACATGCTTACTCTGGCTTTAAGATCACAAAGCATTCTGTGAAGACAGTTTGCATGCTAGTGAGTGATCTTAGAAGCCTCAGGACTCACAATGCATTTACAATATTTCTTTTTTTGTTTGTTTGCTTTTTGGGCATCACTGCCCTCTGGTGGTCATGGGAGCTACGCAGCGCTGCTCCTGAGAGCCGCCTCTGGATTTGATCCGCCAAGCCCGCGGGCCGCGCAGTCCTGCTCTCAACCACTTACGCCACCAAGGCTCAGCCCTACAATATTTCTAACCCCAGGAGAAAATCTGCACAGTGTTATGGTGATCGAGATGAACAGCTCTAACCCCCAGGTTGTCATGGAGCAATCTGTGTAAATTACCATAGGGAGAATATTTTCTGACATCTGAATGGCTTGGTGAAAAGTGTTTCCTTCTATGATTTAATCCCTTTGGCCTTAGGAAATTATTTTACAGTGATCTAATACAGCAGACGTGGAATATATTTTCAGGACTTATTAGACACAATACTTCGCTGCTCGCTTCTTGGCTTGTAGGCTAAAATAATTGGGAAAGAGAACAAGTCTAGAGATTTTTAAAAAGAAAACCAGAGGAAATGGTAGTTGAAGCACAACATTAACATTCTCTACACTCTGAGGGCATTACAAAAATTCATGTGCTAATTTAAAAATGGGCATTAAGAAAACAAGTGTGGTAACACAAACAGATCTGACATTGGTGGGCCTTAATGGTCTTAAAAGAACAACTGTGGGGGCTGCCCAGGACCAAGTGCAGCTTTGCTTGTTTGTTTGCTTTCTGTACAAAGAGTTGCTACGAGTCAGGACTGACTCCATCCCACAAAGCAACAACTGCCATCTTATGGCTTGTGGACCCAATTGTGAATTTTATGGAAGTGACACGATCTATCTCCCACCCCAATAAAAGCGGATACATATGCACACATGCTGTATGCCATGTACCAAAGGCCTGTGCATTCCTAATGTCTGTCTGTGAAATCGAGCTATAGGTATCGACTATGAATTCATCCTCTTGTACTCCATTCTAAGTTGGCATGGAGCGAGTATACATTCCTGGTGTGTCCACATATCAGTTTGAGCTGCCAGAACAGAACTGAAAATGTAGAAGGAAGCAAGCAAAGAGATTGCTCTCTCAGGATGATGCATTGTACTCCAAGGAGAGCCACTCAGGCTCTTTGAGGACCCATTAGCTTATTTTTAACAAAATTCTAATCAGCCCAGTTATCTGTTTCCCTAGCTACCAGCAGTTAGAGACTGCAAATCAGAAGCTGGAAGATGGGCTTCTAGGGACAGGCACACTGATGGCCTCAATAACTCAGAGCATGGAGGACTTGAAGCAAGGAAAGAGAGAGGAAAACAAATCCCTAGGCTTATTTATAGATGGCCTACTCTAGGCACAGGAGTCCTGAGTGGTGCACATAGTTAACTCATTCTAACTAATGGAAAGATTGGAGGTTTGAGTTCACTGCGAGGCACCTTGGAAGAAAGACCTGGTGATCTAGTTTGAAAAAGCATTCATTGAAAACGCTACGGAGCACTGTTCTCCTCTGACACCAATGAAGGGCAATGAGTCTGAGATGGTTGACTCCTTGCCAGTTGGTGGCTTGCTCTGAATCTTGCTCTGAATAATGGCATTTTGATTGGGGAGTTGGGAAGGAGTAACAAGAAACAAATAATTAAAAGGCAATGTAGTAAAGCTATCTCTGAATCTTTACTGAAGACAAAGGGAAAAAATCAGACTGTGCCTTTGGAGTTGTGGAGAACTTTAGAATACAAAGAAGGGTTCAGTTGGATCTTGAAGAGTGAATTCAGACTTGACCAGGTGTTATAGGAGTGGATGAGTTTCAGAAAAACACATGGAGGTATGTATAGGTAGGTGCATAGGAGCAGAGATAAAGGAAAATATTTGGTCTCAGGAATGGAAGAAGCCGCACTGACAAAGGAGGTCGATGGCTCTCTGTGACAGTCTTTGAGTGGGGTTTGACTTTTCCCAGAAAGCAATAAGGAAACCAACCGAGGGTTTTCTCACAGAGTAAGCTCCTTAGCAAATTGAATCAGGCTTTGTCTTTGAAAATGAACCCAACAGCAATTAGGAGGATGGAGTAAGCTGGGATTGACCAGACTGGTAAAGAATGTCGTTAAGAAGCAATTACAATAGCCTGAGTGAAAGATAATGAGGAGCTGAACAAAGTTAGTGTCATTAAATAGAAGTAGAGAGGAGTGTGTGTTTGCAATAGGGAGAAATGGAGAGAGAGAGAGAGAGAGAGA
Organism: Nesogale talazaci; assembly: GCA_004026705.1. Taxonomy (NCBI): domain Eukaryota; kingdom Metazoa; phylum Chordata; class Mammalia; order Afrosoricida; family Tenrecidae; genus Nesogale; species Nesogale talazaci. The sequence continues at coordinate 17,217 of PVJH01012999.1, read as the reverse complement.
GAGAGAGAGAGAGAGAGAGAGAGCATATATATATATATATATATATATATATGGAAGGATGTTTGACTGCATGATTTTTATTAAATATTATTATCATGCCATGGTGAGAGATGGAAGAATAAAGCAATCAGGTAATAACTCAATAATTCTACTTCATGGATAGTGCATTATGTACATCTTACCCCAAACATCACAAATGCTTATTCTTGCCAGTTGAAATGTAGTTATTTGGTTGGGGTAGATCTCAAATTTGCCTTCAATATATGTAGGAAAAATACAATTACCAAATGCCAAACAAAAGGTTTCCTACATCAGATTCTCCTAGAGGCTTGATTAAAGTCAGTGTTCCTGGAATCTTATCTCGAGCCTTACTAAATCTATCTAGGAGTGGGGCAAGGGATCTGTTGTTTTATCTAGCTGGACAGCTGTGATTAGGAACCACCATCTTGATTCACTGGACCCCAAGGAACTGGAAGAGGGATAGACAAATACTCAGGAAGGCAAGCCATTCATGTCCCATCCAATCAAGAAATATGCTGCTTGTGCTTCATTATTTTAAAAAGAGATACAAAGTCTTCTACTTGATGTCTCTTTGGGGAGACGATCTCAGAGTAATTGCATATGCTTAAGAGTGATTCACTGAATTTCTTTTAGCATATTCCTTAATTAAGTCTCTTTAGTAATCTATCTTTAGCCTGGTGCTTTGATAAATAGCAAGGAGTAGCTGAGACTGAGGCAACGATGTTGGTGTACCTACAGAAAACCATGAGATGTGACTCCTGTGTTTCCTCTTCTCAGCCTCCTGTCCAAGTGAGCTCTCCCAGTCTCACTGCTAAAGTACAAGGTAGCTACATGCTGCTAACTCAAAATTCTTATCATCAGCCTGGGAGTCTCATCTGTACTCCAGGATCATAGATCCAACTGTCTCCCTGTCATCTCTATGCGGAGTCTCTCACACATTTCATACCTAACAAGAATGAAAAGCACCAAACTCTTAAATTATCTACTCACCCTGCTCCTCCTGCAAATGCAGTCTTTTTCACATTGCCCTGTTGCTCCAGTCAAAGTCCTAAGTGACGTCACTTTCAGTTCCTTCCTTTTTGCCACCAGAAAAAGGAGGTCTACTTTACCTCTCTACAGCATTCAATCTATTTCTAAATCTGACAATTTTCCCTTCTAAATATACCCAAATCTTCCCACAACTCTCTATTTGACATGACCTTCATCGGAGCTACTAGTGCATCTTGCTTGGTCTCATAGGAGCAGGCACGGTGTCTCCTCCAGTCCGCACACACTGAAGTGACCAGATGCTTTTTGAGAGCACTGTTCTATCTCACTCCCCTGTCTAAAATAGTCCAGCGTGCATAGTGTCATGTTCAAATTCTTTTTAGGATTTGAGTGAAATGCTTCTCCCTCTTCTTCCATTACTGTCCTTCCATCCCAACCCTCAATGAAATGGGACACCTTCCAGGTTCTTACAGATCAAGCTTGTCTTCACCAAAGGGCTATCAGTTCTGACTGACCCTAGATATATAAATTCTCCCTGGATGTATTTATTCCTCCTCTCCAGGTTAGAGCTAAACTTCACCTTTTCAGAGATGTTTTCCGAATTATCTATACCAGGTGATAGCCACACTATTTCTATAAGGAGACAGAGAATATACACATGAAGCTTTGCGGGTCATGAAGTCTGCCATAACTGCTCAACCCTGCCATGAGAGCTCTAGCAGTCATAATAACTATGTAAAGAAATAGGCGTGGTTCTGTCCCAGTAAAGTGATATTCAGGAAAAGCAGACAGCAGGACAGAGTTGGCTGGTAGGCTACAGTTTTCCTTCCTGTGATTCCTGCCCTCTCTTTTCACTATTCATAAATATGTGTCCACTGCCCAACACTGTTATCTCCATAAGACCCTCAAACAAAACCTACTCTTATCATGTTGATTATGAGAATAGAGATGTCTTACAGGGCTTTGGATGTGGCTATAAATCTTCACAGAAACAGGTTGCCTGAGTCTTTTCCTGAAGAGAGGTTGCCGGGTTCCATCCACCAACTGTACTGCTAGCAGTCTGATGCTTAAGCGACTGCACCATGGGACTGCACCAAGGACTGCTTATGGGCAGGAAGACTAAAACCTCCCATACCAGTTGCTGTAGGGTCGATTCAGTTCCTGGCAAGCCCACGTGTTTCACAGTGGAACTGTACTCTGTAAGACTGCCAAAACTTTGAGAAGCAGATTACTGGCTAGACACTTCACTGAAACCAAGCCAAACCCACAGCCACCGAGCCGTTCCTGCCCCATAGAGACTCTACAGGACAGGGTGAAACTGCCCTGGGTAGGTTTCTGAGACTGTGAGGCTTGATAGTAGTGGAAGCCCCATCTTCATTCTGAGGACTGGCTGGTGGTTTCATCCTGCTCGGGTGCCAGGGTTCCCATGAGACACCTCAGGATGGATACAAACTACCAAATCCCCAAGTTAGATGGCAGTGCAAGACCAGTTGGGTCCCATAGGGATCCAAGGTCAGGGAACAAGGTGCTTTCTTTGTCATAGGCTATGTAGTGACCTACACAGAAACCCAAGACACCAAACTAATTGCCTCCAATTCCAACTCACAGTGACCCTATGGGATAAGATGGGACTGCCCGTGTGGTTTCCAAGACTTTATGGGAGTAGAAAATCACATCTTTCTCCCACAGACGCTTGTGGTTTTGAACTGCTGACCTTGAGGTTAGCAGCACAACCCATAACCAGGAGTTCCTGCTTGGCCAATGCAAGCCATGCCCTAAATGAAGCCTCGGGAAACACCCTCTTGGAGAAAGGAAGAAAGGGAGCGATATGGAAGGGAGACTTCCTTGTGGGAAGTGATCCATACTTGCTCCCTCTTCTCCAGCATGGGGTTACCAGTGTTACTGACTGACTGCATCCGTAACTCCTCCATCCTTTCACTAACCCAATGTCTACCAGTCTCCCCTCTGGATTGGAGCAGCCCTGGTGGCGTGGGGAATGAGTGTGGTTAAGAACCTGCATAGCAGCTCTGGGGGAGGAAGACGGGCCACGTGGCTTCTGTAAAAGCTCCATGTCTACCAGACAGTTCTCCCCTGGCTCACAGGGTCCCTCTGAGTCAGAATGACCGGGCAGCATCAGAGCTGTGTGCTGTGCTAGGGAAGCAGTCGCATGCGCTGACCATCCTGAGCACCTCAGGGGAGAGCACCTTTGTGGCTAAAGCTTTTCTTTTACCCTTTAAGATGCCAGGGGAAGAGTGGGGTTTTATGGCCCTCAAACTGAAAGACAGGGTGGCGCCTCTCAGCAGCTGGGGAGCCAAGACCTCTCTCCTTTAACTCTTTAATGTACCTCAGTGAGGAGCCCTGTGGCCTGATGCTCATATATTGGGCTGGGATCCAGGAGATCAGAAGTTCCAAACCACTAGATTCTCAGTGGGAGAAAATCTGCATTTTCTACTCCTGAAAGAGTAGCAATTTCAGAACCTCACAGGGACAGTTCTATCCTGTTCTATACACTCACTATGAGTCCGTAGTGAGTGGGCTTTTTTTTCTTTTCTTTTTTTTTCGGCACCTCAGTGTAACACTTGACAAATTTTACACTTTGATCTTGGGAAAGTTTGCCGCCAGATTCTGCATCTCTCCCTCATCCCAGTGCCCATAGTTCCCATGCCCCTCCCCATAAACTGGGGCTGGGGAGGGGTGAGTGCTAAGTTGGCATTAAAGATCAGCAAGCAAAGAGCTCTTCCCCGGGCAGGATGATGTTTAACAGACAGCAAGCATATTTCTGCCGGTTCCTGTTACATTTCATCAAAACTGTGTCTAATTAAAATCTTCAGTTTAATTATGCTCTTCTGCATTACAAGTTTGGATGAAATTGGCTTAATTTGGTACAAAAGGAGAGATGTTTCTTATTCACACAGGGTGCATCCATCCTGGGGCTAGAGTCTGGGTTCCTAAACATCTCGGGATGGACCTGCCAGCACAGCCTTCCCTTTCCCCATGCCTGCATTCAGTGAAACGCCAGAGGCTCAGCACATTGGGAAGTGCTGCTCTGCCCACATCTGTAAGAGTTGTCCAGAAGCCACAGTAAAGCTGACAGCTGCTTCACCCACTCACCTCCCCTCTCCCTACCGATTTTTCCTCTTCTGCTTTTGAAACACCTCCATCTCAGGAGAAATGCACCCAATCTGTCAGTGAAAAATGTTGTGGGCTTGCAGTGCTAGCGATCTGTTCTTGCAGAGAAATTTTGGCCTGTTGGTGGCCCTGCAGAGAAACTCCAAGAGTCACTGGTTCACAGAAGCCCAGAACAGGCAGTGGCTGATCACCCATTCCCAGAATCTGTTCCCTCTCTTTCCACTAATGCCAATTGGGACTTTCAGACTAGCCTGCTCTGCCCTTTTTGATGCCCGGGGCCCTTGTATTACTCCAGGATGGCTCCAAGACCTAATGTCACAGAGGCACACCCTGCATCACCATTATTATCACTGCTGTTTGCACTCCAGGAAATCAGAACTTTCCTGATAGGTTCACCCTTATTAAACTTCCTGCTGCTGCTGCTGCTTGTGGTGGGGAGGGGACCTCAAAGAGTTCTCTTTTGGTTGTTCATAGATGCCATCAAGTCAGTTCCAATTCTTAGTGAGCCTATGTACACCAGAACAAAACGCCAAGTGGTCCTGCCCCATCCTCGCCGTGGATCTTATATTTGAGCCCATTGTTGCATCCATTGTGCCAATTCATCTTTTTCTCTTTAGAGTTGTCTTCAGTCTGATGATCGAATGCCTGCCTTCCCCACCCCCCACTTCACACACCCAAGCAAGGCTCCCTGCTGAATGCCTCACTCCTCGAGCTAAAATTATGCACTCCCTTGCATGGAGGTGTGCCTGGAAAAATCGAGCCTCTGTGAGGCCACAGGCTAAATGCCACCTGTCATCCTGCAGGCTCAGTTTCAGTCAGAGGTAATTTAAAGTCTTAGTTGTGTACGGTGGTGCAGAATGTAAAATCCTCATGGCACCATAAGATCAAGCCGGAGGCTTCAAAGAAAGGTAAGCAACTGTGAGTTTGAAATGCAATTAATTACGATGGGTCTTCTAGCCACAATTCCTTCTGTGCTGGATTACATAGTCTGGTCTCTACACCTGTGGTGATAATCCCATTTTGGAAGGGGTTTTCTGCTTTGCTAATGGTCAGAATTAAGGTAGGATTGTATCTCAACTTTGGTAGAGGGTATGAACAAGTCACATCCTTTGTTTTCTTGCAGGTATGGTACAGTCTAATGAAAGACAAATGCCACACTTCAAAGCCATTTCTCTGTGCTGGGGAGCCATATCCGATGCAGAGAAAACACCAGGACCATTGGCAGAAGAGCACATTCAAGATTTCTGTCTCAAGTGGTGGAGGCTAAGACCATGACACAGAATAAAGGGCTCAGGTAGAGCCCTTGCCAGAGGCCAAGGCAAGGGAACCATGAGCCAGAACAGAGAAGCAATGCCAAGACAATGGGACTGTGCAACCGAGCAGTGAGTGCATGGGTTTCTGGCTGAGAGACTGAGGACCAGAGAAAGTGACTTGACAGCTGTCTAAAGAGAGGAATTGTTGTAGACCAATGCCTGCATCCTTACTGTTTAGTGATCCTAGCTTGTGATAACCTATTAATGCCCCTCCCTGAATTGTGAGTACTATCGGAGAGACTTGTGTGGTCGTAATACCAAAAAAGCATGCTTCCTGCCATCGAGTAATTCTGATTCATAGCAAACCCGTAAGACAGGATCGAATTGCTCCTGTGAGTTTCTAAGACTGTAGTTTTTTGTGGGAGTGGAAAGTTCTGCTTTTCTCCCTTGGAGCGACTACTGGTTTTGAACTACTGTAATTAGCAGGTCAACTGATAACCACTACACTGCCAGGGTTCCTAGGTGACCATAATCAACCCCCTTAATTGTGAGTATTATCTGTGATCTCTGTGTTGAATTACCAAACTCAGCTTAGAAGTAGAATGGTGTGGAAAGAACGGTAAAGTCAGAGTAGGTAAAGAGGGATGGAGGGTGGGGGGATGCCTAGGCTCTTCTTGATGGCCCTAGGGAAGCCAGAGCAGGTCAGATACAGACCTCATAGAGTTTGTGCAGAGTTGGCCATGTTTTGTTATGTGTATTTTTAGCACAACAGAAAAACAAAGAAGGTGGGCAGCTTGAGGCTATACCCCAGAATCCTTTGAGTTTCCTTTAGAGAAGTCCAGGAAGACATGATGACATATTGCTCTCTTGCTGAAATTTTCACCAATTCATCTAGACTTCTGATGCTGGGAGACTATTATTTGAGGTGTGTCCCCCTACTAGTCTTCTCTCTTCCATGTCATTCGTACATTGCCAACTGCTTGATCAGATATTTTCACATGCCTGTCACAGTCTTTGAGGAATTCCATCACCAGATTGAAGTCAGTTAGTAAGAGGCACCCTGGGAGTGAGCAGACTTCAGAGTGAGGAGTTTTGATAAGGGTCCGCTGCTCACTCTAGATAGGATTACATGGAAACTGTGCAGTCATGATGCAGTGTCGTCCAGCCTTTGGGGTGGAGCAGTGTACACCTCAATTATAATGGCCTTGTCACCATACGAGCAGCCCTAGTGTCTAGGAGTTGGGCTGTGATCAGCATGGTCAGCAGTTTGAAACCCCCAGCAGCTCCGAAGGAGAGAGATGGGGCTCTCTTCTCCCACGGAAACTCAAATGGGGTTGCAAGAAATCCGCACTGACTCAATGGCAGTGAGTTTGTTTTAGTTTGGGGGACATATAAGACGGAGAAAAAGTTTTCCCAAGGTTATAAAGGATGCGGGAGGGATGGGGCTTGGCAGGGAAATGCTAATGCTCTGGACCGGGTGACTAGGGCATCATTCGCTTTGGGGCTGTGTGAACTTCTTCACAACTCCATACCAACCATTTCCCACCAGCACCATCAACCCTCCTCTACCTTGCCAGTTGCCAGCGTCTATAGTCCCCCAGTTCTCTGGCACTGGATTTGGCAGCGTAGAGACATTCTCAATATCTTACTTGTAAATAAATAAGTTGCCTTTGGTGCTGTTAGTTTGAAACGATTACAGAGCATATTCTTTTGCTATTCTTATTGTGGCCATCATGTGGATTCCCACTCACAGCAATCCTATGAAACAGGGTAGAGCTGCCCAGGGGGTGTCCACACCACACGACCACACCTTGTCCCTGGGGACTGATTGGGGGATATGAACCACCAACTTCTCAGTTTGTAGCCCCGTCCTCTCATCACTCTGCCATTCAACGTGCCCTTACTTGTCATGAGGGATCAAGTTGCCTAGATTTTAGATATTTATTTTTCTATCCTTTTTCCCTTTTAATTAGAAGGTTGTGTTATTGGGGCTTTTACAACTCTTACTACAATCCACACATCAGTTGGATCAGGCATATTTGTACATATGCTGCCATCTTTCTTTTCTAGACATTTACTTTCTATTGAGCCCTTGGCATCAACTCTTCTTTTTTGCCTCCCTACCCCCCGCAACTCCTTCATGGATTATAAATTACTATTATTTTCATATCTCACACAAATCTCTGTCTCCCTTCCCCCATGGTTTCTGTTGTTCTTCCTCCTGGAAGTGGGAGGACGGTTATGTATCAATCATTGCGATCAGGATCCCCTTCCTCCTTCCCCCTACCCTTCTGGTATCAATATTCCCATTATTGTTCCTGGATTCCGTGTGCCCTGAGCTCTTATCTCTTATCTGTATCTGTGTATATATTCTGGTCTAATCTGAAGTGAGAAGCGGTATTGGGATCATGAGACTGGGGAGTAAGGAAGATTCAGGAATCAGAGATACATTGTGTATTTCATCAGTGCTTTACTGCTTGACTTCTCCTTTCCCTGTGACCCCTCTGTGAGGGGTTTATTTTTATTTTCATTTCTAAAAAATATACTTCCACTTGCTTATTTTACTTGAGCATAGTATCCAGAAAAATACAATGATGTAGGGCTAGATGTTTCATGCTGAGTAAATACTTCTCTTTTGCAGATTAGTCTTTTGCCATGTCCTCCAGGTACACCTTCATACAGCATATGCAAGATTCATCTCATGTGCTTTGGACATCTTATCAAGAGAAGACATTGTCAAAGCCAGCATGCTTTGTGGAAGGGCAGCAGGGGGAAAAAAGGCAGACTCTGCAACAATGGGCTCAAACCTATCAACCGTCATAAAGAAGGTGCAGAGCTAAGTGGTGGTTCATTCTGCTGTACACAGGTCCGTTATGATTCAGAACAAACTCAAAGGCACCTAACAAGAATGTGTACCCCTTAAGTACTCAGCACATGCTGGATACTCATAGGATTCATATACCTCCCATCTTCCATCAGCAGGGTCACACATGATGGACAGGTTTCAACAGAACTTCCACACTAAGGTGGAACACACTAAGTTCTTCTTCCACAGCTAAGAAGAAAGACCTGGTGATCTACTTCTAAATACCAGGAAGTGAAACCATTCTGGGAGATGAGCTGCCTGGGCTTGAAGGCACCACATGGTGGCCTCAACAATGATGGCCCAGGTCCAGGAATGCTTTGTTCCATAATGCATATGAAAGGTCACCATGAATTGAAGACACACAGCAATAGATATTAGGTGCCATTGGGTTGATTCTGACTCATAGCAACCTTATGTGCGGTCTTGGACTATCCTCAATTGTTGCTATGTTTGGGGCCACTGCTGCAGCTGCTGTGTCAATCCATCTCTTTGAGGGCCCTCTTTGTTTGTCTCTGCCCTCTAGCATAACAAGCAGAGTGTCTTTTTCTAAAGACTGCTCTCTCCTAACAACATATCCAAAATATGTGAGATGAAATCTCATCATCTTTGCTTCTAAAAAGCATTCTGGCTGTAGATATATTTATTCTTCTGGCAATCCACAGTACTTTCAATAGCCTACACCCACACCATGATTCAAATGCATCAATTCTTTAATTTGCCTTATTCATCATCCAAGTTTCACATGCAGATGAGACAATCAAAATTACCATGGTTTGGGTAAGGCACCCCCTTAGTCCTCAAAGTGACATTCTTGATCTTTAACACTTTAAAGATTTGCCAGATCCAACGTGTCATTTGAGTTCTTGAATGCTGCATAACGACAACCAAAATAATAAAACAAAAGCACACAATGAATGGCAAAAGGAGCCACTGAATGGTACGAAATTAACCTCCAAGTGAATGGGGACAGAATAATTGCCAAATGGGTGGGAATAGGCCACAGTGTCAGAAGAAGGAACAGGCCCTCAGATAAGGTATGAAAAACCATTGGAGGAGATCCTGAGATAGCTTTAGGTCTGCTAGTGAGAGGAGGCAAACCCGCTTCCCTGAGCACCTAGATCATGCTTCTTAGACAAGGTGATGGATGTGAACCAAGTGAAGAAGCCCAAGAGGGAAGGAGAATCAGGCACTAGGTCAATGGCAGGTTTGGCATGAAGCCAAATTGTCTGAAATAAAAAGTATGAAAGAAATCATGAAGCAAGCACTCAATATTTATGGAGTGAATTAATTACCATAATATCATAATGGTTAAAACATTTATTGAGAGCATGTTCTGTGGTGAACCCGCTAAGAGCTGTGCATGCATTAGCTGTTTAACCTTTGCCATCAGCCATTCCAATGGTGGAGATGGGGAACTGAGTTCCAGAAACGGTATGTAAGGAGCGCAAGGTCACATAGGGAGTAAGAGGTTCAGTTAAAGCCTGACTCCAGGGTCTGAGTGTTTTGTGGTTCCATCTGTCTGTTCCTACTTCAACATCTGCATTATTAGTTGAGCTTTCTGTGAGTTACAAAGTCATGCTTTGTAAACCCTTTAAAGGTAGAGGTGGGTGCTCAATTATTTGAGTTCTTTTCAATGCCCCACTCAGTGCCTTCCATCTATCTTTCATCAATGTTTTTGATTTATTGAACCAATCTTGTAGAATTATTAATGAAAGTGTTGAGAAAACAAGGCCACTTACCATTAAGTTCTCTTCCCCTGCACTGTTATGCTGTGCTGATACTGCATATGCCTAGTGCACCTTATCATGCTCCCTTCTTCTTCTGATTTATTTCCTTCTTGCTTAGATCTCAATGTAGATGCCTCTTCCTTCTGGAAGACTTTCCTGATTGCTCCCAAATTTGGGCTGGGCATTACCATAGAACCATGTGGTTGTCTATTTTTACAGTATTTTCCCCACAGTGGTGCAACCAACACAGGAAACCTGGCATGTGATGGATGACGCATTGGGGTACTCACTGAATAGTCAGCAGTGTGAGTCCAACAACCTCTTTGCCAGAAATAGATGAGACTTTCTACTCCTATAAATATTTGCCATTTTGGAAACCCTGTGTGGAAGTTCGACCTTTTCTTGTAGAGCCACCCTTAATTGGCATCCATTTGATGACAGTGTGTTTGCAACTGTTTGTTGACTCTTTTCCTACTCTAGATGCCAAACTCCTTTAGAGCCAGCATTAAGCACAAGGTAAACTTTCATCGTATATATATTCAATAAGTAAAACATCTGAGACTCTGCTCACCTACCACCACTCAAATATGTATCAATTATCCCAACCCTTCAAAGAGAAAAGGAAGCATTGCACCAAACCATATCTGCTGTTGCTGAGCCAATTCTGACTCACGGTGACCCTATAGGACAGAGAAGAACTATCCCAGAGAGTTTCTGAGACTCTGATCCTGATGGAAGCAGACTCTCACATCTTTCTTCTGCAGAGCAGCTGATGACCTTGAACCTCAGACTTTCTCCTTAGCGGTCAAACATTTCACCATTGGACCATCAGGAATCCTTAATGGAAGGACAGTGAACTCAGATTTCCATTGCCTCACAGTTTGTTAAAACCAGGGCCAATATCATCTCTTGAGAGCAAAAGAGAGACTGGCAGGAAAATGTGGAAGAAGCTCCCAAGCTTGTCCAATGGTCAGGCCCTTAGGAGAGAAGGTGAGGAACTGTTCTGCCACCCTGACAGCATTGTTGTAAAGATGCAGTGAGACGCAAAGCCGTTAGCACAGAGTCCTCCCTAGGGTATATTCCTAAGAAATGCCTGATACTGCTATCAACATCATCATCCAGCTTCGAAGTCTGAGATTCCATCCCCCCCCTTTTAATTCATGAAGAGTAACTCTGCCAGAGCACCTCAGTGTCCTTCAGCTGTGACTATACAACTAATTAAATGCATGGCACATGGAGGGGCTGGAAGCAAATTCAGACTCTGGTTGGCAAATCCCAGTCGGGCTTACGCGACCATGAGTGTGGGGAGAAGCATCCAGACTGTGACCCATCCATGGGCACATGCTCTGTCTCCTCAGTCCCTCTCCAACTCAGACTGCCAGGCTGAAAATTAGCATAGGGATAAAGAACCATAAAATTTATATACCCTTGGAATATTCTCAGATTTCCCTCCATCATAACACTTTTTATGACAGAAGGAAGGGTGGTGAGTAAATTTTCTGAGTTTTTTAATTGAGCAACAAACATGAACAACGAACACTAAAACCTGTACACTCAACAACGAAGTTTAGAATTGTGATCGAATAAGTTTACAACAAAGAACATCCGACATACTTCATGATAAATCTTATTACTGTGCTGTATGGTAATTAGACAAAATGAGAAGTTCATGTAATGACTGCAATTATTTATTCATATTACTTTCATATTGTCAAACCCCACTTTTATGGCTTTTCTCTTTTTATTTTGTGATCTCGACTGCATTTATAAAAAGCTTCCATGCAGACTGTTTTTGCTGTTACTTAGGATTTAAATTGAGTCCTAACCACATGAAGGCATCATTAGACACAAGCACACTCACACATCGGAAGTCACAGACCTGGAATTGGAGTCTTCATGACCTACTACATCCTGACCTCTCCCGCTCTCACTCAGGGCTTCAGCTCAGGGATTGTTCACTGCCCAGCCCTGAAGTCTAAAGCTCCCCATGCACATCTCACTCTCCTGGGAGATGAGAAGTTCTGGATGAGAGGTTTCTCCCTTTTTCATCCCCATTGTCACTAAGTCAATTCTGACTAGGCAGCATCATGTGGTACAGAGTAGACTTGGTCCATAGGGTTTTCTTCGTTGTGATCCTTACAGGAACAGAATACAAGACTTTTTTTCCTGTGGTGTCATCAAGTGGATTTGAACAGCCAACCCTTTGACTGGTTGCATACCACATGCACTCCCTTTTTCCATAGGAAGGTCATCAGGTACATTGGGTGCTGCTAACTATTGTAACACATATAATTCCAAACTGTGTGATAACTCAAACAACAATGAATTGTACCTTTTGCTCACCCAACAGATATACATGGTGTTCTTGCCTGGTGGAAGACTCTCCTCCATCCAGTGAAATGTTAACCAGTGGTACCTTTTATCCCGAGGTGCTACTGGCCCCTTCATTGTCTGTAACCATCTGGTATTCCAGACTTGAGTGACTACCATGCTATTTGAAAGGTATTAGATATAAGAACCACTGATAAGATGACTTCTTGATAGAAAACTCTCTCTTACACATAGACGAGCATCGCTGGTTTTGCTTCTCTAGACAACCCAACTTCACACAGATGTCAAGCAATGCTCAGAATGAGAAGAAGGGTAATTTGAGTGTACAGCTCTTAATCTCTGCCCATTATCAAATAGAGGGCAAAAAGAAGTAGAGTTGACAAGCTACATGCAGAATGTGGGGTAGGTCAGAAAAGAATGAGATGATTTGTTGTGAGGGATACTGGAACCAAAACCAAAGCTCTGTGCACTATTGGGACAATTGAGGAACTATCAATATGGTGAGGATATGGTATTTAAACAAAGCTGAAATTCCTAAGTGTGAAAATTATACTGTTGTTTTAAAGGAGCGTGACCTTCCTTTTAGGGAATGGATGCCAAAGTATTCAGGAGTGACAAGACAAGATAGCTGTAAATTACCTTCAGATATTCCCTCTAAGTGTATATACACCCACCCACATACATACATGCAAGAAAGACAGTGAAAGAGAGGGCATTAGCCTGTGGCAAAAATGTTAACAATCAGTGAAGCCCAAGCAAAGGTCCCTAGTTATGGAATAACCTGTGTGTGCTGGAAGCAGGAATTGGATCGGATGACAAGAGCATCAAATGCCCACACTGAGATCCAAAGAAAAAGCTGAAGAGTATAAAGATTAGCACAGGCGTGTATGATGTTAGGCTAAGTTTCATCCTGCAGAAAATGGGGCACTCTTTCAGAACAGTGCATGGACAAGGGCTGTCAGGCTTTTAAGTAACATGTTTCCATGGTAGATTTGGGGGGAAACAAAGCAGGAGGGAAGGGAAGCAATTTCATTCACTCAACATTTTTTTTTGTATTTGCAAGAGTGAGCCTTGTGCTCGAGGCTAGAGGTAGTTCTTACTTGAGCAGCTACTGTGCTATTTGGAGGAGGGAGCAAGGATAACTCTAGTAAAAACACAGCATTACAGGGATGACAAGACCTTGGAAGGAGAGATGTATGGTGCCCATTAGAAGGTTACAATGCTTGAATTTGCTCTGGTCAGAGAAGGCATTGTAGTAAATATGGGCTTTGGACTAAGATGCACAGAATGAATGGGAGTTCTTTAGAGAAGATCATGTGTGGTGGTAGTTACATAATGTCCTGTCAATTTGAGGATATTAAGAGTGAATGGAGTGGAGTCTAATCTGTTAACCAGGTCACAGCTTGATGTTTCCTTATGGGTGTAGCTTTCTAGTGAGGATTCTGAAAACTTCCTCTCTTTCTTCTGGGAGGCAGGTCACACACTTTCTCTGATTCACCTTTCTGTTGAGGAGACACACTCACAGAGCTGGAGAAGCCAGTACTGACATGCTTCCACTGGAATTGGAGGCACAAGACTTTCCACCTCCCAGCCTGTGATCTTCCTGCATTCGGCATCATTGCACGTGCTGCCTGAGCCAGAAGAGGAATTTATGGAACAGTATCAGGCAAAAGGGCTAATACTCGGCTTGTGGACTTGATCTGCACTGGGCTTGGACGTCTTCTCAATATACAATTGCTGTTTTATGTAAAGCTCTCTCTTACACACATGAGTGTTTCTGGATTTATTTCTCCAGTAAACTGGGTCTAACACACCATGCCAATCAACAAGTCTGGTTGCCATGTGGGTTATACATAGAGCTTCAAGCCATAAGGCCAGCAGTTCAAAGCTGCCAGCCACTTCTCAGGAGAAAACTGAGACTTTCTACTCCTGAGAATATTTCTAGCCTCAGAAGCCGACAGGAGTAGTTCTAGTCTGTCCTCAAGGGTTACTGGGAGGGCTATCGTGAGGTGTTTTTTTTTTCTATTTTGTTTTAATGCCAACAGCATAGACACACTCAGATTTATCCCCCAAAGCTAAGAGAAAGCCCTAGGCCATGACTTCACTAGTGGGCTACCAAAGGAATCACCTGTACTCCAGACTTCTGATCTCCAGAATTATGAAAGAGTAGATTTCTGTTGTTGTTTTGAGCTGCCCAGTTTGTGGTTATTTGCTACCACAGCCCCAGGGAACAAACATGAAAGATTTGGGGGGTGGGGAGCTTTGGTTTTTGGTGCATTTTGTATGTTAATTACTAAAGTAGACAGATGAAAATCAGTACAGTGCCCTGTCCTGAAGAAGCATGTGCTCTGAAGAGACATTGCTGGGTTCTAGAGATATTATGGGCCATATGGAAGGCTAAGCTGGTGGTCTCAGTGACATCACTTCTTCCCATTCACCCACCACAAAGACACTGCTGAGCTTATATATCCCATGGACTTTGCTTTAAAAATCTTATTAAAAAAAAACTTATGTGACTAAGAAGAAAAATGTAGAAAATGATGCTAGAGAAGATTCAGCATGGTGAATAGGCATGGGCAAACTTTGTAAAGGATCAGATAGCATGTGCATTTGCCTTGAACACCTCACAGTCTCTATCATGACTCTGAGGCCGCTGCAGCTGAAGATGGCCATAGACAATGCAAAGGGGTATTGTTCCAAAATAAACTTTATCTAAAAGTTAAGAGGTGAGCTGCAGTTTGTTGACTCACATTCTTGAAAATATAGCAGACTTTTCAGCTTATTATTCCTGAAAGATTTTTTTCCTATAGGTTGCACAGTGTTATAAAATAGCAGCTATGTTTTGGGTCACCTCAGTATTGTTTAGCTCCCAACATTCCCTTACCCTTAGAGACTTGACTTTGATGGCTTTCAAACTGGAGGGGGGGGGCTGTTATTCCCCACCCTCTGCAGGAGACTACTAAAATTAGTTTTTTCCTCAGCAACCCTTTTTCCCCATCCTCCCTCCACCCTTTATCTCTCTTAGGATGGGTTCCCTATAGAAGCAATCCAGCAAAGTTTACAGATGTGTATACACAGAGTTATTTGTACCAAGGAAATGGCTCACATAGTTTTAGAGGTGGACAAGTTCCAAATCTGTGGGTCAGATGTCAGGTGGGAAGCTTCTCTTGACTCACAGAGCTGCAGAGGATGATGTTCTACACACAGGCCAGACAGCAGGCTTCTGGGGCCAGTGGCAGGGAGCTGCTCAATGACTTCTAGGATCTGCAGGTGACAAACTAAGGACCAATCAAAAAAATTAGAGGTTAGTTAATGAGTTGGATGCAGGATCAAGACCCAGCAATCTTTTTCACAGGATCTACTTATATTGAATGCAGTCCATACCCTGAGCATGTCCCAATCACAGGGTATTACTCTGTCTTAACTGACAAATCACAGAGAATTCTGTCCAGCCAAGATGACACAAGACCTTGGAGTTTAAAATAAAGAAGTTTTTTTAAAAAAAATTATTCAAATCCAGTAAAAATATCCTTAAACATGTTGACTGAAGACATGGTGTCCTCATCAAAACACAGTTCTCATGGAATGAGTTTTCATTAATGTTAATTTGGGGAAACATTGTCCTTGAGAATTCTGATACAACAAGCCCAGTGTTAAATCAGAAATCAGGAGAGAGGAAAAGCAGAATCCCATGGAGCACACCCCACAGAGGGGGGAGCCCACACTCTCCCTGAAACTGCATTGGAGGCACCAGGAAATCCCTGGTTGCCATCTCTGATTAGGGCTTACTTGAAGCTGTCTGGGTCTCATATTATTAGAATATGAGGAAAGGCAAGGGAAAGAGACCTTTACATGCAGAGAGAAGAAACATTAGCTGCCTTGCTTGGAAAGTGGAGAGAAGAAGGAGACGGGGAGAGAAATACTGAGCTGCAGAACTGGTCTTTTGGAATTGAGCACGCAAACCCATGAGCCTGACTTGTGAAGTCCACATAGGCTGGGTCATAGGATCACCTCCACCGACCTGGTATTGATGACTCATACGCCTCTACTGGCATTTCACCTCTTTCCTTAAGGTTTTGCTCTCTAGAAGTGCCTTCATAAAATGGAATATATGAGTTTAAAAAAGTGTAATGCTGAGTCTTGAGAGGGTCAGATAACTGTACCAGACACCCTCCTGTGACCTGGCTTGGAGAAGAGGTAGCTTGAGAGCTGCAGAATGAAAAAGCGCTTTGAAAAATTCAGAGCAGTGAGTAAAAGCTTTAAGACTGTGTAGCAGGATTGACCAGGGCAAGATTACTGAAGAGAAGGGCACTAAAAGAGGATAGGAGAGCCACAAGGAAATTTCCTTGGGAGCCAAAGTAACTAGAAGCAGGCTCTCCTTGTTTGCCTAGTCTGATACTACCCATTTCTCCCACCCCGCTCTACGTCTATGCTGACTTCCATAGTTCATTACAATGGCCAGGAAGCCAATCTTCTCATTGTTCTGTCTCAATGCTCCATAATCTCCAGCCAGATAATGGTAAAGAACTGTGTTAGACTAGAGAAAAAAACCATAGACATTCCTATGTGTATAAGAAAGAGGTTTATATACAAAAGCAATTAGATATTGAGAAAATGCCCCAGCTCAGTCCAGATCAAGTCTATAAGTCCCATATCCGTCCATATGTCTGACATCAATCTGTAAAGTCCTCTTCAGACTCATAAAACACATGCAAGGCGCCAAATGCAGGAAGCTCACAGGTCAATAGGTTGGAAGTCTTCTGGATACAGTGGTGTTGTAAGCATTTCAGCACTGGCAGGATTTTCTATTTAGCTTCTCTGGATCCAGAGGTCTAGTTGCATCAGGGCAGGGTGTAGTGACTTCTCCAGCAACCTGGATGTAGTGCCATGTGTCTTGTCAGTA
>PVJH01012998.1:0-62155 GCA_004026705.1 Nesogale talazaci | reverse complement strand
ACCCCAGAAAAGATGTAACTACTGACACAACGTATGTATGTATGTATATATACATTATGATTAGAGCTGTATGAGTCCCCAATAAAATGATTTTTAAGAAAAAAAAAAGACTCTGGATAACAGAATTAAAAAGAGAATTCCTCAATATAATAAAGGTTGTATATGCAAAAAAAAAAAAAAAAGAAAAAAGAAAACATTCTCATGAGGTGTTTTCTTTTTCCTGGGCATGGAACAATGGCAATTTCTCTTTTTTGCTATTCAACAGTCACTTCTTTTCCAAATGGTCTCAGGGATTGATTCTGGCTGATTGATTATCAAAACTGACTACCATTGAATCCATCCTGATTCATAGAGACCATACATAAACCTAGAAAAAAGTGGAGCAGAATCTCTTGTCATTGTGAGCAAGCTACTGGTATGGAGAAAGTCTGAATAATACAGTGGAGATAAGAAGGTACTCATTGATTTAAATCCCCAGACAGGCTGCATTACCACACCTGGCTCCCATGGGTGACAACAGCTCCTCATGACAGGTGGTTGGAACTAATTTTCTCTTAATCTCATTAATTGTGTAAAATTAAATTGTGCACTTTTGAAATATGCCTCTTCAATTACTAACACTCTGGATTAGTACCATTTCCATAAAAGGTGCTAATAATGAGTTATGTGATCTCCCTGGCAGGTTGTAGAGCTTCCTTAAAAATGCAGATGAATTTAATCTCCAAACCACTACATTGTTCATATTCAGGTCTCAATTTGTTGGCAAAATTCCTCTGATATTCTTGGTGTATGACTGCAGGTGCTGGTATTATGGTCATAGATTAGTATGCCACTACAAACTATTTGCCTATAAAAACTAAGAAAAATGACAAAGGGGAGGAAGATTCTCCTTTCATATATAGGTCACTAAAGAACTGTGTCCCACTTGCAGCTAAGGCAAGGTTCATCTCAATAAAAACATGGGCCTATCAAAGTTGCCATTGTAGGCTAAAGAAAATCAGATCCTCATTACCTATAAAATGATAGGCTTAGCAAGGTGGCTATTTCTCTATTCCCTTGTCTAGATGAGACAACATGGAAAATGAAGCAGTTCCTGTTGAGATAGGCAGGCCATTGTTACATATCTTCTCTAAGGACCTGGGTTGTTTCTGCTGATCTTGGGGGAAAGCTAGGTACTTACTCGCTTCATCACCATCTACTTGCATATCTGCCAAAGAAGTACCTTTGGCCATGGAGTACAACCTCCCAAACATAAGGATGTTTATCTTATCAAGGGTGCTCAAGGGCTATAAGTTCCAAGTAGGTCTACTTAACACTCATGGATGGATTATATAGGACAGTAAATCATCTCAGACTGTTTCTTTAGAAACCTGTTCTAAAAATTAACAACGCTTGCAAGTTCTCAATCTGTGCTAGATAGGCTTAAAATATCAAGTCTCTTGCCCTCCTTTTTTACATCTAAGAAACCCAGTTAGGTCATATAATAATGAGCTGAAAGACACACCAAGGATTACAATTCCTTTACTCTACATGTTGTAGATGATCTCTTTGGGTGTTGTATAGATTTTCATTTTCCCCTTCAATATTTGGGGTGAAATATTTGGAAAGTTGAACTTCTGACTTTCAGAATTATTGAAACTTGGGAGGAACATTGACAAATTTTCTGAGTCAGTGCTGAATTGCTTCATTGCTGCAGACGATGAGACTAGGTGCTTCAAAGGCAGATCTTTCTCATTTAAATCAACATTTGGTATAGAACTGAGGAAAATAAGACTGAACTAAACACCCATTGCCAGGGAGCATGAGCTTGGAACTTCTGCCAACTTTTCAGGAGACTAGAGGATCAACAAATGTTAGGAATGTTTGACAATTCTTCAAGAGACTAGAGAATCCATGGAGGAGAGCAATCATTATCATCTAAACCCATGGTGCCACTTTCTCTCTCCCTGTAAGGAGTTAAACCTGCCAGTTCTTCCTAGCACTGCTTGAAAACATAATTTAGGAGGGATGTAAGTTAAGGTCAGGATCCTTGGTAGCATGGTGAACTATATACTGTGTTTCTAACGTTAAGATTAGCAGTTTGAACCCATCAGTCACTTCAAGGGAGAAGAGTAATTTGTTCCCATAAAGATTTACAGCCTCGGAAACACAAAGGGGCAGTTCCACTTTGTCCTGTAGGGTCACTGTGAGTCGGAATTGAATGACAGCAGTGGGTTTAGTTTGGTTTTGGTCAATGGGCCACATGCTTAAAAGAATATGAGAGTAGATGACTATATTGAAGATGCTTTATAGTTTAAGGATCCTGATTCAAACCCACTAAAGAGCATGTTGCCTTCTTGCTGGAGTCTCAATTCCTGGAACAAGGAAAACTCTCCAGAAAATTAAAACTGCTTATGTAAAGAGCCACTTTGTGCCCTCTGAGTCCTGGTGGTATAGTGGACTATTCACTGAACTACTAATCACAAGGTCAGTGGTTCAAACCCAAGAGCTGCTCCTCAGGAGATGAGATTGTCTACTCTCATAAAGATTTAGAGACTCAGAAACCCAAAGTAGCATTTCAATTCTATCCTATAAGGTCACTATCCAATGACAGTGTTTTCTTCTAATGTCCTGAGGATGTTTCTGTCAATAACAAACATTATGTATGGTCACTAGAGATGTGTTTCAAGGGGTGGGGGAAGGGGTAAAATGGGGAAGTTAGCTCCTTGATTGGAAATCCCTGAAAATATCATCTGGCAATATGTGGTGGTGCTGCAGGACAATAGGAAGATATATGTAAAGTCAACAAACTCCAACTCTTAATAATCCCAGCCTCCTTAATATTTTATGAGTAAGGGTAAGATGGGGTAGTGGTTATAGTATTTGAGAAGCTAATAACCTAATTTATCAACAAATATCTTTTTTATTTTTCTATGTAGTGTATTTATGAATGACAAAATAAGGCAATTAAACAGACATCATGTTTGAAGTCTATGATCGTCTGTTGAATACAGAAAGGAATCTGGATAGCACACATATCTCTGTTGAATTTCCAAATAATAGGTGTTGAACAGAGAGAGAAATATGAAGTCTTGTGTAAATGAAAGTATCAGGTGATGAAAGGTCCCTTGTGGGCAGTACTTGTTTGTGACATGAGTCTGAATGGCAGCATACCCTCTTGTGAAAGGCCAGGGATGAAATATTTTAGGCGTTATTCACTCAAACTGTCAAAACTACCAGGTTCTGCCTCAGTGGGGAAAGGGCTGCCATAGAGGACACATGGATGTGGCTACATTTCAATATGAATTTATTAACCAAAATAGGCAGCAGGGCTATAATTTACCAGTCCCTGGTCTAGACCTGGATATAAGACTGGCTATTTAGAACCCAGTGGATAAAAGTTCAAATGGAACCTCCAGAGAAAAGAAGATACCTGTATGTGTGCAATGGAGGTCACCAGGCAACCATAGGCACCTTGCTGACACAGGCCAGACAAGACTTGAGAAGCATCCCTTGACTGGACTTTGACTTTCTCTATAAAATCCAAGGATTTGTGGATTAAGAATCTGCTCAGAATATTTCATTGTCAATGACAGAATTGCATTCAAGTGTCCTAATTGTCGATAATAAAATTTGGGATACATGGAACTAAGAAGAGACTAGATGATTGATTAATCACACTCCCTTGGTCTTCTAAAGGGCAGTCACAATGTGATTTATAAATGCAAGGCATGTGATAATGGTGATGAGAGACTCATACTGAGTTGGAAGGAAACTAATCGACCTCCACTAACTTCTCTCAATCTTTCCCCATGACTTACCCTGTAAATTCGAAATGAAGAAGTCACGAGTAATTCCTAGATATTTTAACTCACATTTTTAAAGATTTTTCATTGGCGGAACTACGCCTTTAAAATTCACCCTCCGTTTATCACTGTGTTTTATGTATGGGAAAGAAACTGCTTAATGTCCATATGTGTTGTCATTTGGTACAGGCGCTCCTTAAATGTGACAATAAATCAGTCTCCAGCTGTGTGCCAGCAACACTGTCAAAATAAGGAACAGAACCATGGCGATTGCTCATATTTTAGGCTTCTCTTAAAGTGAACACAACTTTCATTCCATCGTCATGGACTCCAAAATCTTAGAGGAAAAAAAAGACCTCAGCAAAGAACAGGAAGAAAACATGAAGTTTTCCACTTCATCACGTAGAATACAGCCCCCTACAAATACTGGATTTCTTTTCGCCCAGCACTCTCAAGCAACTTTCTCTGCTTTGTCTATTTCTGCCATCATTATTCATAATCTCTGCCAGTTGGTTTATTTGAAAGGAACTTGAAGCTATTTTTATAGCTGTAAATCTTAAATTCTATTTTAAATATAGCTTTTTCAAAAATGTTAAATGAACAGAAGTCTCACGCAAAGTAATATACTTGTTTTCTTCAGTATGTTAAAGAAGGTGTAAGTTGGGTGGATCCCTAAACTTACAAAAAATCATTCCTCTTTGCCTCACTCTTGATTTTTGTTCTTCATACGTGTTAATTCCTAAGACAGAACTCTTTGCATGTACCAAATATGCAGATTTCTTGTTGTCTGTCGAGTCTCTTGTTAAGGAGTTCATTTAACACAATTGCATTTCTCTGTACTCACTTCAAAGACAATGAATGGCAGGGCATGTATGAAGAAGGCACATAAACTATGCCCTATGGCATGGAAATGGAGTTCAAAACCAGTCAGAAACAGCTCTCATGATCATTTTAGCCAAGTTACAGCCTCTCTGGGTTTCCTCATTAAAAGAAATGATAATAACACAGAATCCCAAATTTTAAGGAATAAAAGAGAATCCATAGAGAAATGCGTTGAAGATTGCAAAGTGCTCATCTGTCATTCTTGGCCTGATGACATTTCTCTGTGACTAAGGAGTACCATAGCTTGTGCTGGGATATAATTCCACGTCCCCAGATTGAGTCAGGATGCCTGAGATAGGTCACCAACGATTACATCATTGCCTGCATCCTCTGGTAAGTTTCCTGCCTCCCCTGCCTCCATTTACTTGTGTGTAAGGTAAGCAGAGGAAAGAGAGGTGAGGATGAAGTGTGTGTGGGGGGGGCCAAGAAGATAAACAAATATAGATCCTAGAGCAGAGTTAAATGAGTCTGAAGAGAGAGGGACTTTTTGCTCAAGCGGTTCCATGCTTAGAAATGTTTGTCTTCAGCCCAATATATCAAAGACATAAAGCAGAAAAAAGGGGGACACTGTACAATGAACCCCAAGCTAGTATTAATGAACCATGTGGACCGCAGCCTCCATCTTGCTAAGACCAGAAAAACGAAAGGGTGTTCACCTACCACAACTGACCACTCTGATGGATGTCAAAATAGGAGGTTTTGGACAGAGTAGAAGAAAAATGAACAAAATTCAAAATCATGAAATAGATCAGCCTGGCTGGTCTGATAGAAACTGACATAATACCTAAGGTTATGTCCCTTAGACTCTCTTTAAGCCTAAAATTGGACTCTCCCCCATGACTCAATGTTCAGTCTAACTGTTCAGACATAGGACTATAGGTGGACAATAACACCAGAGAGGTGCACATGCCTTAGAATAATCAACCATACAAGATATCTAGGGCAGAATTGTCCCAGGGAGAAAGCTCCAGTGGCAGAAAGGAGTAGGAAAGAATGAGGAGTGAAATAGTATATGCAGGATGGACGAGGGAAGAGTTGCTGCTACATTGAGGAGATAGCAATCAGTGTCACAACAAAAGATGTGTTAAATGCTGAGTGGAAAATCCATTTGCTTTGCAAACTTTCCCCAAAGCCACACTTGGGACAAAGGGCAGAAGCAATGAATGGAGGGAAAGAAAGAGGGAGGAGAGAGATATAGAGATAACTTTGTACTAAATAGTATACTATAGTACTGAAGGAAGTGACAAGTAATAACTTTGAGATGTAGAATTGGCCAGAGCAGTGTCCCTCCCTGGAAAGCCTGCTGTGCAGGGTCACAGCCATCGATTAAATAATTCTTAGTCACCATGGTTCATATGACATATGATCCAGGATGGCCAACCAAATGATCACATCCCATGGACTCCCCAGGATGGGCTCAAAACTCCTGCTGATTCAATAGAATGCAATTCTGGGCTTTTTGACTGTTGCTGCTGTTTGAGTTGCTGAAAAGAAAATAGTTGCTCTTTCTATTGGTTTATGTCCAGACAAAACATAAGACTGGGGCTCCTAGCAGCAGTCATGGCCATGTAGACAAAGAGTCCACCTGAGACGGAGCAACACAGAGGAAACCACAGCTGAGAAATGCAAAGAATCAATCATTGTGTAAGCCCTTGCATTGTCAGACATGAATATCGTCTTGATGGAAGTCTCTGAGATCCTTTAAGGAAAAATCCCATTGTAAAATGTTTCCTCACTCCGATATCCTAGAAGGTTCTATTACAATAAAAATGTTGCCACTGATAACAATGCCAGCTGATGCAACTTGGTAATGCCACCCCAATTTATGTTCGAATACTTTTTAGAATAGCTCAGAATCACGGGGCATGCCCCAGTCTGTCCTGTGTCTATGAATTACACCTGGTGGAAATCACAGATTCAACAGGAGGTGTCCTTTCCCTCCTGCTAGAACCAAAAAGAACCCAATTTTTAAAAAGATTGAGTAAAAATGTCCATTGGAACATTTTTATCATCTCCATGGCTATTTTGGAAAGCATATATTTGGAAATATAGCCCTTAACTATATTTGTGACTGGAACAGTGTTACTTTGTTCCCTATTGTGTCAATGGAAGGATTGGGTTATGCATTGGACTGATAATTTAAAAGTCGGCAGTTCAAACCTACCAGTTACTCCAGAAGAGAAAGATGCAGTTTGTTTCTATAGAGTTACAGTCTCAGAAATCCAAGGAAGGAGGTCTATCTTATGGGCAGTGGTGGGATCCAGCAGGTTCACACCAGTTTGGCAGATCCAATATGTAATATTTTTTAAAGAAATCATTTATTGGGAGTTCTTACAGGTATTCTAACAATCCACAATTCAATTAGACTAAGCATAATTGTACAATTACTGCCACCAGCATTTTCAAAAGGTTTCTTCCTCCTTGAACTCTTTTATATCTGCTCTGCTTTATCCCCTCCACCTCCAACCATAGCCCCCAGGAACCTTTACTCTTGTATTATGGCTATTATCATTTATTGTTGCCATATCTTACACCATTCACTGTATGCATTCCCCTACAATTGTGTTATTCATTCTCCTTCAGTGGGGTTATATTGTCATCTTTGCTATCATTTCCTCGTTCCCTCCTGTCCCCCCTTCTTCCCATGCCCTCAGGAAATCATTGCTCCCATTAATATTTCTGAGAAGTTTATCTTGGATTTCATGCAACAAACCATTTTCATTATACAAATGAGTATTTTCAGGCCTAACAAGCTTAATGAGGTAAAACTGGGACCATAAGAATAAGGGGAGGAAATATTAACTAGAGGACAGGAGGGTTTGGTGTCTCACTTTGTCTGAACTTCTTCACATCAATTTGACTGCTTGTACCTATTCCCACCAACACCTCTTAATCCCACAGGCTGGTGTGCTTCTTCCATGTGGACTTCCCTGCTAAATGGTCACTTGTTTAACTACAAGCCTTTAAGACCTCAGACACTTTATCTTTTGATAGCCAGGCACAATCAGTTTCCTTCACTACATTTATATATGCATCCATTTTGTCTTCAGAGATCTTGTCTGGAAGGTGAGTAGCATACAATGCCATATTATTAGAACAAACCATTCTTGTATGGAGGTAAGATTTAAGTACAGGCACAAAGTCTGCTTCGTTATTATATTTCAGACACACACAGACTGTGATAGGTGGACTTGTTGTGTCAACATGGCCAAAGAAGATAGGTAGGTCTGTTGTGACAACATGGCCAATGAACACACATAAGATCAACTGAAGGGTGGAGATATAAATGGCTTGGCAATCTCCTCCCTGGTTCTCCTGCTCTTGGATCTTCAGACCAGCTGGATGCCTTGTTTGTTCTGTGCCTCCATTCCCAAGCTACACTACCTGTGGGACACCTAATCCATGGACTGTGTTCCTGTGAGTTGAGGTTCTTTCAAGCCCTGCTTTGGTAGGCTCTTGGAATATGCATCTCTTGAGCTGGGGACTGTTGGATGCTGCCATCTGGTTGACTGTTGGTGACCTGCCTTGCAGTTTGCTGTCTGTGGCTGGATAATCTGAATTGCTCTACAGAGGACTACTCAGCAGCCCTCAAGATTCAAAGGACTGCCAGTCTACTAGATATATCATGCAAGTGAGTTACACCGAGCCATTTGTACTGCTTTATATATTAGTTAGCTGTTTATTTCTTATGCTAGATATCCTTCTATCTATATAAACATATAGAGAGAATTATTAATGTCCTGGTTTTGTTTTGCTAGAGAACCCTGTCTAACACTTTGACTAATGTTTATCTTTACATATTTGCACATATATTTATACCTATATATTATTACTTTCTAGTTCTTTCCTCTTTTTTCTTCTTTCCTCCTGCCTTCTATTCTATTTACCTATCATTTACCTCTCATTCCTCTCGGATACATTTCAATTGATCAAACACTATCCGAAATCCCCATCAATTTTACATCCCTTGTTATACCTCTGTCCTGTCATTATTGGCTCCTCACTCACCTCCCCACACCTCCCATGCCCTGTAGTCTTCAGTTCTGTTGCTGTCTCCTTGTCTTACAAGACAGACTCAACAAGAGAAAAAGGGGGAAAAAGAGAGACAGACAATAATACAAGTAGCTCCAAGTCTAGCTGTTGCCCTGACCCAGAGTTGATGATTCTAGTACCCCCTGTTATAATGTATCTGTCCTATCATAGTTTCAGGGATCCCTTTGCCAAGATCCGCTTCCACTTACCTAACATCTCACACCTTTTTAGTCCTCAGCATTCATGTCCAAGGTCCATGCCTTCTACAAGACACTAATGCTCTGCTTGCAGTCAAGGATGAAACAGTCTAGTGTCCCATCCCACACCCCATTACACCTTTAGACTTTCTGTGTGTGGTCCTCTTGTGAATCTCCTCCAACCAGCTCAGATGAGCCACCAAGCTCTGAAACCTCCTTCCCCCAGTCAGAAGTCTATAATCAGATTCCTCAGGGACTTTGTGGCTTTGCTCCCACTGGTGGTCGATTACACTCCCCTCTTGGCTTGTCCTCATGTGGGTGGGCCAGGCCTGTTGTACTCCCCAAACTGTCTTCAGGGCTGTCCTCTGTGATGCTATCATCTATGGAGGGGATATCAAGTCTGGAGCCAAGGCTGGTCCTGGTCCTCTCTGAGATGGAGCTGCTCAGAACAGATGGATTGCCCTCAAGGGTTGGCGTACCAGAACGAGATCTCTTTTCTCTCCCCACCCTTTCAGGTAAATACATAAATAATATCTTCCCCTTGAGTAGATTAGTGCCCTGTTCCCCCACTGCCATCATCCCCTGACCACCACCCCTCTGTGGGCAATAAAGGAATATAGGGAGAGGGAAGATGTATTTCTACAAAGGTATTATCTGCCTCTTTTTTCTTTCTTTCTTTTTCTCATGATGTATGCATTACTGTGTTGGGTCTGGCTCTTATCAGAGTATCTGGTCCTCGGCCTGGGAACTGTGATAGGTGCACATTTTCCCCTAGGCCCATTATATTGTTTGAACTTATCTCAGTGGACTCCCGCTGGACATGCCCATGGCTAACTTCACTCAGCATAATATCCTCCAACTCTTTCCATGAGAAGAGGTGCTTCATCTTTTATCACTGTTTTATAAGGATGCGACCAATACATAATTTTCTGTTGAGTTTGGTGAACCAATTGTAAAAACAGCACTTGTAATCAGGATTCTTTCTAAGGTGGGCAACTGGGCAGCTGTCCAATGTGGAAATCATAAGTTTACATTCCTTACTTTTAAAAAATGTTCATCTGTACAACAGCATATTCTAAGCTTCCATAGTAATGTTTATTCCATCCATAGGTATAAAATATTAGACAGAACTATGTTTAATATTTCATTATTCATTTAAGGAAACTTGTTATATTTTGGATGAAATACAACACTTTTAGTTCATTCCATTTGTTATTTCAGTTAATAAGCATATAACATAAAGAGGAAAAGTGCCAAACAACCAGAGGGTGACATGCTGTGATTCATTTGAGCTTTGTATTAGGCTCCAAATTCCCACCAGTGAGTGAATTCCCATGAGTGAATTACACAAGTCCTCAAACTGTTAAAACAGCTTAAAAGACATTGTTGCAACAGGTGCTGTTAAGTTCAGCAGAAGTGGAACAGGGTTTTTCAAAGATGAACTAAATATGTTCAAGAAGAGAATCGCCTGCACTTCTAATATATCAAACAATAATTATCGTCTAGTTGGCCTTCCTCTAAAGCAGTGGGATTCTACTCTTACACTGAAAAGATGACTAAGGATAATTGCAAGTGAGGATGCCAGTCAAGAAACAATATGGAAATATCTTAAAGAACAATTTTAATGTTTTTGTCAGGTGTTATTTAATATTTTCACTAATAATTTATATCATTCTTATAATCTAGTTTATACACCTCTTTCATTGTTCTTATTCAAGAATTGACTGAATGAAATAATAAACTACTTTGCAGGATATGTTTTCTTAATACTGAAAATGTTCAGTGGGGCAATGAACAGTTTTAAGTTATATCACACCTAACACTGCTTATAAGGACACTATGGCAGTAGCTCTGCCTTTTGTTTTATTTTCTTAGGAGAAGGGTGATGTCTAAGAAAGCAAGAAGCTGCCTTAAAGCTTGTTTGTGTTTTATCCATACTGAGGAATTTTATTTCTATGTATAATGGGCCATTTATCTAGAAGGAAGAAAAATCCTGTTCTAATTCCCAATAGAAAATTTCCTTCTAATCTCATCAATACAAATATTTATAGACTCAATTTTCTAGGAACATGAGCCAATACATTTCCTTTGGTTCAAACCAATTTGGATCACATTTTCTTTAACTTGGTACCAAAGAAGTCCTGACTGGTGTAGTCCCTGAACTAAAAGGTAGACTTTTCTAACTGTGACAAAATGTTTAGTCTATACATAGATTTGAAGTTCTGTTTATCCCCAAATTAATTTTATTTTGATGGTCCAATTTTTTCCAGCTCACAAACTAGTTTCCCTACCTTCTACCCAACAACTTCCCTCTAAAATGTCCATAATGCTACCTAATATGTCTTCCACAGTTATTACACTAAGACCCAATGCCAAAATGAACACATGTATATGAACATATTTCATGATTATAAGTCTATTACTAGAATGCTGGGTTTTAGGAGCTGCCACAATACAAATCAAGCATTAATGCTGAATAGATAGAGAAGTCAACTGCCAATAACAAAAGCCCCCTTCCCCCCAAATGCAGTGGCTCTAGTTTCTCCTTCAGGTCATGCTTCATCATGGGTCAGCAGGAGTGTGAGAGTGTATGACACTTAAACATTCATCCCATCATTTTGCATCTCATAGAATCTTAGAGGTTCATACAGACCCCTCACTTCCACCAGCACATGGAGAAAGAAAGCAAGAACAATGCATTGGAGATTTTTATGTGCAAATGGAAATAGCTTCTGTTCACATTCCACTAGACAGAACTCATTCACATTGCCAGACCCATCTGCAAAAAGGGTGGGGAAAAACAAGCTTTGGGGTACACAAACTGAAGAGTGGGATGTGCATAATTATGAGCAGTTGCTCAAAGACATAAATCAAAGCCAAGACATAAATGAACTTTTGAGATTCTTTATCTTATAATACAGGGAGGGATCCTTCCTTGTCTACATACTCCCACAGCACCTGATTTATAGATTACTCTAAAACTCACTGAAACACAAGGTAATATTCTTGAGAATTCTACAGTTGAATTATGGCATGGGAGAAGAATATTGGAAGTATAGTGAACTGCCACAAAAATACACAAATCTTTCTCAGAAGAAGTATAGCTTTAGATGCTAAAATGCTGAGACATCACTTCATGTACTTATGACATCAGAAGACAGCATTCCTTGGGAAAAGACACCATGCTTGACAAAATTGGGGGCCAGTGAAAAAGAATAACACCCTCAATGAGGTGGATTGTCAAAGCAGCTGCAGCAATAGGATCAAGCATCAACATTTTGAGGTTGGAGCATGATCAGCAGTGCTTCTGCTGTAAATAGTCTCTATGAGTTAGAAATGACTAGATGGTACCTAACCACAATGATTGAGTATAGGAACTTTTTGTTACTTTATTCCCACTAGGCTCAATTTAAGCTAACGGCTTTGAAAGAACTAGTTAATAACTCAATTCCCCCTTCTTTTAAAGCTTTCAAGTCCAAAATTAGTGGTGGGTTTTAAACACCTCCCACAATGTTAAGCTGTTTCCAAGCAAGGAAGCCTGGCCAGAAAAGTTATTCTTCAATTTATGAATTTATCATTTTCTCTTTTTAACCCAGAGATATCCATAGCTTAGTTAAGGCTGGTGACCCTGTTGGGTGTCTAGTTATATAATTTTATAGTTTGGTGCTAAAGAAGAATGGGAAAAATTAGTGAAGGAAGGTTTCTGTGCTGAGATAGAAGGAAAATTGTATA
This sequence comes from Nesogale talazaci, assembly GCA_004026705.1. Taxonomy (NCBI): domain Eukaryota; kingdom Metazoa; phylum Chordata; class Mammalia; order Afrosoricida; family Tenrecidae; genus Nesogale; species Nesogale talazaci. The sequence goes on along the minus strand of PVJH01012998.1, from coordinate 49,527 downwards.
CTGGGAGAACTCACTGGAATCTGTATCCCTGGTGGCCAGAGGAACTGGCTTCAAATTCCTGTAAAGATAGTAAGTCCACACACCACAAAGTGAGGTCTGATACAAGATGTATGGGAATCTGAACACAAATACTGCAACTGTAGCACACACAACCAAAAGAAAGGAGTAAGTGTCATTTTCATCACTCAAAGCTCATCCTGAAACTCATGTCCCCAAGCTACAAAATCAATGCTGTTTGAGTTCCTTGTGACCATGGACAATGGCCCACCCAATGGAATTGTGTTCTTATGGAGATACGAGCTGTCTAAATAGAGCAATGACCATTGTTGAGAAAGCAGAGTATAAACCTAAGGACAAACTTGTGCCTGAGAACAAGCATTCATGTGCCAAAACCCTAAAGATGCTGCAATATAACTCAGAAAAGTTTGGAAGCAGACTATGATGAGTTCGTAAATTAAATTAATTAATTTAATTAATCAAATTAACACAGTGACTGTAAAATGGGTTCAAATTCAATTGGGAAGATAGTGCAGGAACAGATAGTTTTTGTTTTATTGTACATAGGATCTATGTAAGCCAGAATTGACTGAAAAGCACGTAACAACGCAGTATTTACAAATGAGAAAACTGAAGATCAGTAGAAGTGGCCTGTTTGCAGATCTAGTAAACACCAGGAGTATCAAATTCACTTATTTCTTTCCCAGGATTCGCTCCATGTTCAGTGTATAATGCTATCAGATTATTTCATATTACAGCTTCCATAGCAAGTACCTATGTGGAAAGTAAGAGAATGACCAAAAAATAAAAATATGAACTTTCATACTACCTTAACAACCACCCATCTGCTGGTGTAGTGTACTGTGGGAGCTAGTATGTTGCTGTGATTTGGGGAGTTGTACCACAGCATTTCAAATTACAAAGGGGTTTTCAAAAGGTTTATGAAAACAAAATCCATTATCTTTTAACTTCATTTTTCCATGACCTTTTTAAAGCTCCTTCATGTCTGCAAGGTCACCCACTGTAGATGGATTTCAACATAACTATCATACTAAGACAGAATAGGAAGAAAGACTTTGGGGATAAGAAGCATGATAGTTGGGTTTTTTGTTTTGTTTTGTTTTGTCAACATGGCACCCATAAGAAGATATTGATGGAGTCTAGCCTGTCATCAGGTCACAACTTGGCGGTGCTTCCTTGTGGGAATAACTGCCTCACAAGGAGGGTCCTGGGAACCATCTCTTCTCTTTCTCTGCCTTCACTTTCTTGTTGACAAGGCACAGGGAGACCTGCAAGAGCCCTAGAGACTCATACGTCTCCCTTGGATCTATAAGATTTTGCACCCACCAGTTTGTGATCTCCCTGCATTTTGCATCATTGCATTAGGCTGTGAGAGTCTGAAGAGGGACTAGTATCCTTCTATACGGACTAGCATTGGACTTATGGACTTGTGTTGAACTGGGCTGGGATGTTTTTCTGGTATATAAGGTTCTTAATACAAAGCTCTTTCTTACACATAAATGAGTGTCACTGGATTTGTTTCTCTAATCAATCCAGAGTAATATAATAGGATGCACACACTCACATTCTTGTGCTGTCCTTAAGGCACTTACTGGCTAGTAAGAAAGAAACAAATCATTGTGCCACCTACTTCCAAAAAGTAATCAATGAAAGTCCCATGGAATGTGGAATATCATTGTTTGATATATTACTAGAAGATAGGCCCACAAGGTTATAAGGCACTCAACATGCACTATGACCACAGCAGTGGACTTGAGCATACCTCAAAACATGAAGATGGCAGAGGACTGGACAACATTTTATTCTCTTCTATGCGGCACCACCATGAGCATCAAGCACAATATAGTACCTTAAACCAAACTTAAAGTACTGTGATATACACAGCCTCTGCTATGTTCAGGAGCACACGCATACAATTATACACCCAAAATGAATCTCCTTTGGTTGTCAGAAGTGTGTTTTAACCAAGTGATATATGATAAAAAAAAAAAACAGAAGAAAAATGGGGTCATCTGCTTCCCATAAAGACTTAAAGTGTTGAAACCTGAGTGGCAGGTCTACTCTGTCTTACAGGATTGTTATGGTTTTGACTTGATGACAGTAGGTTTTGCTTGGGTTTGAGTTTCAGAGAGAATCATGCCTGTATTTTCCATCCACTTGGCAAAGGGAAATGGGAAGGAGTGAGTCAAATAGGAGCATGGTGACTGAGGGAGTTCAATGGAAGCAGTAGAATCTTAGATGAGTCTCTTCGAATCTGATTGTCTCCATCCCTAAATAGTAGAAATGCTTAATTAAACTCATATTTTTTAGCACTCAAATCCCTTTTAATGTCTTTATTTTTTAGTTTTATTGGCTAGGTAAATACTCCTATTTGGGCAAGAGAAGGAAGTGGCAAGTTCCAGAAATCATTCTGCTTTTAGAAGACCTTGCAGCCTAAAATGAGTTTTTGACAAATTGAAGAGGCCACCTCATTGCCTTGCACCTAGTCAGCGTATGGCATTTCATAAAGTGGCGTCATTGCTTCCACCTCCAAGCTTCACTCAGTTGACATTGTTCAGAGCTCTCCCTGAAGCCATCTGGTGCCTGGAAAACTGGTATTTTGATGTGCTTTGGAATCATCCAGGATGATTGCTGTGACCAAAGTAGGTTTTTAAATGGAAGGGCTTCAGTTGTTTGGATTTGCTTCCTTCAATGCTCTGGGCTTCTTTCCTGCTGACAGCTAGCTCTCTGCTTCTTTCAGTTGTGCTTCTATGCAGACTCTGAGAACTGTGAGCAAAAAGACTCCTTCCAAATATGGTCCATAATAGCTGACCATGAAAGGCTTACCTGTGGTCACTCTAGGTAAATGTTTCTATAAACTAGCTTTAATTTCAAACTATATCTCCATTTCACTCAAAAGACTTTCTTTAGTTTGATTAGTATTAAAGATTTCAACTCTCCCTTATGTGCACCAATCAAGCTAGGATGGGTTTATATTTACTGTACTAAATATTTTCCTCCCCTGGGTTTCTGTAGCACTTCAAACATATCTTTAGTTTTATGTAGCACAATGATTTGTGTCTTTCTGCTAACCAGAAGGGCAAGGTGTGAAATCACTAGCTAGCTCCTCTACAGGAGAGAAGGACTGGCGATCTGCTTATGTAAGTGTTTCTGGTTAGGAAACCCTATGGCCAAGTTCTACTCTGTCTCACAGAGTTGCTGTGTGTCAAAATTGACTGAATGGCACACAACAACAACAACAATTCATCAGATGACCTTCGATAAGGCTTTCATCTGTCGGAGACTGTTTCGTAACATGCAAGACCTATTTTATCAAGCCACAGACCTTCTGTCAAGAAGCTATGAGTTGATTTATATCTTGGAAATTGTTCAATGCAATAAAGAACTAAGATAATTTGAATAAGACATTCTTAGACAGAAGTAAGTGAATTCTAAGACAGCAAGGAGTTGTGAGTAGGTTGGCACTCAATTAAGAGTTGACACTCTACCAAGTAAATATAAAATAAGACGACACTGAGTGGCAATGTGAGAGGTAGAAGAGCTGTGTGCTAAGTGACAGGTAGAACAGGCTGGGGTTGATGAAAGCGCCAGGTCTGACCCACTGCCTGGCTGATCCTCTGCAGTCAAGAGTTGACTAACTCGTAGCATGGGCACACAGCACCACCTTGCCTGGCCATTACCCATATGGTGGGAAAACGAAGGATCCATGTGCCAAATGCAGATCCAATTAAAACTTGGAAAGGTTTCTCCATTGTCACATTTGCAGCCATAATTAAATTTGTGAACTTGAGAAGAGCTGCCAAGCTTGCCTCTGTTTGGGAAGGTGGGACATCTGTTAACACTAGCGTGAACATGGAGCAAGGGGCAGAAGGGGAGAGGACCTCATAACATTTCTGCTTCAGAATGAACATTAAGAAACAGCTAGAGTTTCTGAACACTCCACTTTCTGTAGTTTGATGTATCTCGATTATCCGGTGATCTTACCCAACCGGTGACTTTTTTTTTTTTTAACATAACAGATTTTCCCTGCCATTCCTCATTTCCACATCTAAATTTCAAATATTGAATTTACATGTCCACATAAAAACAATTCCATCAGTTTATAATCATAAGTCATCCGCCTTAAGAAAAAAGCATGATATTTCCTATGAAGCTCCCAAGAAGATTGGAATTGTATGTTACTTGATTAAACTACCTACAGAAGGCAGCTAGGCTGAAAACTTTCTGTGTAGCGCACAAGTGAATAAGAATGTATTTGCATCTTGTGTTACACATTCATATTCACAAACTTTTAAACCGTCCCAAAATTCATTGCTGTTCTAAGGTGGAACAATGAAGTGGATGATATGAGTCAAAGGCAAAGTTTTAAAAAATAACATGAGAACTTCTCAAGTTAGATGATGAAGAGAACCAAAAACCTCTTGGGTATTTGAACTTAAAAACACTACCTTTGCTTCCCGTGTGGGGGCATGTTATGGAGAGGTACCAGACCCTGCTTGGAAAAGTAAATCCAAAGCATGCTCCCCGCCATGGCGTCAATTCTGACTCGGAGGAATTAGAGGCCTGGGCAGAACTGCTCCTCTAGGATTCTGAGACGCTAACTCTTTATGGGAGCAGAAAGCACAATCTTTCTCCCAGGGAGAAGCTACTGGCTTCACACTGGTGAGCTTGTTGTTAGCAACCCACCATGCAACCACTATGCCAGGAAGTGTTGCATTCTGTTGTACATATGATTGCTATGAGTGGGAATTGACTTGACAGGACCAAACAAGCAGCAGCAGCCATGAAAGCAGGTCATGGGAAGCACTCTAAACTGAGAGCCCTGCATTCTGGTTCTTGCTGTGAAATCTTTGCCAAGACACTGCATGTATTTCAACCTCATTTCCACAGCAGGCAGGAGAAATGTATCTTTCTCCTTACATCACTTCCAGGCCCCCAAACTTCTTGATCCCCATGAAGACCCTGAGCTTGAATCACTACCTTGTAATTTCCCCACGATAGCCTCAGGATGAATCTCAATGACTCTCAACCCGCCCAGGTCCATGATCACCAGCATTTTCCTTTTAAGAATTTGCTCTTTCCATCTAGACTGTCTTTCAAATCACACTCAGTCTTACAGGAGAATAAATGTAGCCGAGGGAACAAACAAATTAGCTCTGCAAGTAATTACATGGCAGCAAGAGAGATCTTGAGTAGTAGTTTATGTGGGAAGATTCTCAAAAGAGAAGGACTAAAAGGTTGATCTTAAATGGTCATTTAATTTTCTCTGAAAGGTGACTTAAATGTATGGTGGTGGAAAATTAGAAATTAAGAGCACTGGGAAATAATTCAAAAGGTCAGGCTTTTCCAACGAGAGCTTAATTTGGTATTCCTGACATCAAAATCAGAATGCTATAAGAATACTTAATATATGGAGGGCTTTCACACACATTTGCCTTTCCCTGTGAAGTAACAAAAGAAGGCATGATCTCCCCACCCCACCCCCTTAATAGATGTGAAAGATGAGTATACATACAGGAATCAGTCACACAATGAAGAAGGCAGTGGACAGTGGGACATCCCTTCATAGAAGGGTCCAAAGGAAAGCATGAGTCAAGCAGGGTGAAGTATAGCACTGATGAAACACACATATTCCTCTGGTTCATTGAGGCTTCCTCATCCTCCACTATCATGACCTCAATCCTGCCTTTCAGTTGTGGCTGAAACAAAGCATGTACACAGTTGTAGAGAAGAGCTCAGGAAATACAGAATTCAGGTCAGATAAGCCTCGGAAAAGGGAGTAGGGGGAAACTGGGGGAGAGCGGGGTAAAGAAACTACAGGGGAAGGTAGATAGTAGTCAGTGTAAGCTATTAAATTAATAATAATTTATACAGGGGGTGGGAGGGTAAAAGGAGCTGATAACAAGGGCTCAAATAGAATGTAAATGCTTAGAGAGTAATGATGGCACCATTTGTACAAATATGCTTGATACAACTGATGTATAGATTGTTATAAGAGCTGTAAGAGTCCCCTGTAAAATGATCCTTTAAAAAAAAACAAGTCTGTTATGAGTGTATAGTTCCCCCAGAAACACACTCAAAGTCCTCAATAATAGAACCTGCAACTTCTCTTCAATATTTCCAAGTACCCAGGATCATGTAGAGATAGCATTTTAGCTACAAGTTGAGGTTATAACTGCGGGAACTGTTCTTTCAAATACATGTGGCATAACCATACTGCAGACTTCCAGCAATCAGCGCTTGCGCATAGGCAAATCAGCATAGATCATCACCCGTGAAAACTTCTATTTCATTTGCAGTCTCCTCTTTCTGGAAACAAGAAAAGAAATAGGGTAAAACTCTGTGGAAATGTCATTTTCCATCCAGAAAAATCCGGCTTCTTTGCCTTGACTCCTCAGAGAAAGACAAGCTCCCAGAATCCCTGAAAAACTGGCACAGAAATGTGTCTCCATTTGTATTTTCTTCTTCATTCTTCCACGGGTATAATATCCTCCTCTTTGTCACACACTTTCAGCTGCAGAAGAGAATGCCCATTTCACACTGTTCGCAATCCCTGTCTCGTTTCTCAGTGCTAAAACGATACAGTGCCCTGCAGCTTTTCAGGCACTCATTTTTTTAAGACATAGGCATGAACCAAGTTCATTGGCTACAGGTTTAATAAACTCTCCTGGGTTCTGGTATCCTTCAGCTTGTCAATTTGAAAATCCTTTCTTAAGCACAATAGATCACTGCAGAGAAAGAAGTGCACTCACAAAGAGAGACACTGGAAAAGAGAAGAATACAAAAATGTAGAATGAATAGCTCATAGACTGCCACTGATGAAGGTAATTATTATCTCAGCTGTAATTAAAGACCCGTTAAGAATACAAAATGAGGTAGCAGCATTAGAGAGAGGTTGTTTATGTTCTGGTTACCTTCAGGGATAGTGAGCACAACATACATTCAGAAGGACCCTAGATCGCCATTTACAAATACTTCAATTTCCTGCTCGGCAGCCAATTTCAAGTACTCAAAAGACTAACGACACAAACCACTCTGTCCATTGTCTCGTTTATTTCAACAGACTCTTGGGTAAAGTCAAAACCAAGCTGAAGGCACATTCACTTTTCTCTCTTCAAACCTGACTGTTTTCTCTAATGGCATACCTTGCTTTGTGTACTGCCCACACTGCCGTTTAATTGTACACGTTTAAATGTGTTGACTCTCCCTGTAAGATGATAAACTACTTGAGGGTAAGAATAATGCTGCTTGCTGCTCTTATCCAATCCACAACAGCTGGCATAGTGAAAAGCACAAAACAGGCGCTCAATATAAACTATTCAATATGAATGAGACAAGAAATGCCATGACTGAGAAAGTTTGATTCTGTCTTTTCTGCTGGACTTAACAGAAATGCTATCTTGGAGCTTTCTCTACTCATGCATTATAGATTTTTACAGGTGCCACCTTTTTCTAAGGAGTGATGGGGCACTAACAGCCAACCGCTGTGTGCTGCTCTAATCAGCCAACGATTGTAGTCTTATCCTAATCAGAAACCATTGTGCAGTTAGGATGGGCCCCTTAAATGACAATCATCCCACCATTGTTAAATGGTGAATGCACCATAATATCCTCAAAGAAGCAAACTGCCCCCAGAGTATTCTCTCAAGTTCATACCAGCAGGTAATGTGGCCATCTCTCTCTGGAAAAACTTAGAGGAGACTTGACGTTGAATAAATCACCATGAGCAATTGTAATAACAAATCACACAGGGCAATCTTTCTGTCTTCACACATGGAGAAGGTCATTTTATAGTTATGATTTTTATATCGTACTATAGGCTTTCTGATTCTATTTGAGTGAATAATATTCCTCTTCTCCCCCCTCTCTAAAAATAGTGTACATGAATCTATTCAGGCACATTTTTTTCCAAAGTCGGAAAAGTTCACATCAAGATTAATTGCTTCCTCTATCTCCTGAAAGATGTTCAAATCTGATATCAATTATAGCTAATCCTATTAGTCAAAAGTAGGGAGCATAGTATGATTAAAAATGTCTATTTTAATAAAACTGTTAACAAATATTTTAGAAAGGGGGTAATTATGGTGATAGTGAAGAATGTGCAAAGCACCATGATCTGCTAAAAGGACAAAGATATGTCTTGGAAGAAGTCTGGACATGATGCTCCTTAGGGGCAATGATTAAGAGTCCATGTCTTATACACATTGGACATGTTGTCAGGAGAAACTAGTGCCTGGAGAAGGACACCCCCCTCCAAAAGGTGGAGGAACAACAAAGAAGCGGAATGCCCTGGATCAGATGGAATGACACAATGGCTGCAACAATGGGCTCACACACGGGAATAATTGTGTGGGTGGCAAAGGCCCCGGCAGTGTCTCATTTTTTTGTGCACATGGATGCAAGGAGTCAGAACCCACTTGATGGCACCTAGGGACAACAAGGCCAAGAAGAGATAACATTAGTTGGAGTACTAGGGTGATTTTTTTAAGTTTCTCATTTTTAGTTCCATGAAGAACTATGCTATTCATTTATTCAATCTATAGGAATTAAGCACCTACTATGTATAAATAGAAGGATACCTGGTGGTTCTGCTGGGCTAAGGTGTCAGGTGGCTAACCTCAAGTTCAAATTCTCAGCTACTCCAGAGAAGGCAGATAAGTCTGTCTTCTCCATCAAGTTATAGTCCAGAAACACTATACTATGAGTCGGAATCAACTAGAGAGCAGTGGGTCTGTGGTATGCAGAAGTAATTGTGCTGAAACATACAGGGTATGCACAAAGATCTACCCCATTTCCTCAGATTTATAATTGAACAGAAATTTTTATTTAAAAAATAAAAATTTTAAAATATCATAAGGCAATGTCTGAAATGGAATACCACTTTTTACTACCATAATATTTCACATATCTGACATTCCATAAAAGAAAATTTAATAGACTTGCCATATGCCTAAGAATATGTGTATCTTTACTAAGTGCACCCAGGTGAGTCTTATCATTAACTAAATTTGGGAAAGCTCCAATTAGAGAAATTAGAGTTGAGGTGGAGAGTAAGATGCATTACACCTGGGATGATTGGTAGAGAATTAGGAAAGTCAAAGCTGTCAACTGGATTTTAAAAAGATAGGGACTTATACAGTTGGAGAAATGCAGGGATGATGGGCATTCCAGCCTAAGGGAACAAACTACATAATCACACAAAGGGAGGACATCACAAAGTGTAATTGGGGACAGAGGAAAATCACTCAAGAAAGGACTGTTCAGCCCAAAATGTAGGTCTTAAAATTTTAAGACTGAATTTGGTCTTTAATTACCCGGGACTCAAAAGCAACTGAAGAATAATGTTCAGCTGAGGAATAGTATCATCAAAGTAGTACTTCATGAAAAATGATTTACCCAGCACATCCTGACAAGATGTCAGCTTTTGCTTTTGGTCTTTAGATTGTATGTCCCATGTCCACACTATTAACCAAGATAACTTGTTCTGCAACATTCTGAGGTGGCCTCAAACCAATTCCAGAAGGCAGGAAATCAAAGCACCAGCCAATAGAAATTGTTGGTCCATGAGTCTTAGAAAGCATGTTGAATATCAAATGTACCTCTGTACTGTTTCCCAATTCTGTACAAACTTCTGAAAAATATGTATAAAAACACATGATTAAGCTTCCTCTTTGAGATGCCATTATGAATTTTAATTTTGGTGCCTCTGCCTTGGACTTCTTTGAATCTACATAAAACTCTTATTTTGCAGAAAGCCTGTTTCATTTTGTAAAGGGAAAAGAAAAAAGATTCAGAAGGTGAGCTCGTTTGACAGTGTGTAGGTGGGGTAGAACAGATGATGATTTCAGTGCTAGATTTGCTGAATTTAGAGGAATTGTGGATGATCTGAATGGAAATAGCTATTATAGAAATCCAGGGCTTGGAAAGTAACATGCTACATCAGTGAAACAGGCCATGTAGAGGACAGTCAAGAGCTGAAGCCGGCCTCAGAAATATGCAAATCCTGCTGCTTGCTTCCAGGTGATTGAGGGTAACACAGCAAAAGTAAAATTTTAATGTGAAATCTCCCAACTTTTAAACATTAACAATATATTTAAAAATTTAAGAAACATTGCGCAGGTCATAAAGCCTCTGGACAAGCAGTTTGTAGCCTCAGCCCTTATCATTAGATTTGATGTTCATTACAAGAGCTTTGGATACATTGCATTAAGAAATATCAGTTTGAATACACTCTTTAACAGAATGAATGGATAAAATAACAAGGAAGAGAAGAAGCAAAGAGAAGAGAAAATGGTCAAATCTTCTAGAAATTGACTCCATTCAGGAAGTATAGAGAAGGAAAATAGGGGCTAACAAAGATCCAGTCAAATAAGAATAATGGATCATCTTGACAGGAAATGACTAGCTGTTCACCTTCTGTGGTATAGCTCAAAAATCATGACCCTAGGAGAAAAAAATAACCTGAGTTACTTTTATCTTCTGCACAATTAATTTGTAATATACCTCTGAAGTCTCATATTTCTTGGATAAAAGGGGGAAATATTGGGCATGGATTATGATGAAAAATAAAGGAAACAATGTTTGTAACTACTGAGCACTGCAAGTCATTCCACATGATAGAATCAGTAAATATTAATACCTCAGGTTTTTTCCATTGGGCAAAAATTTTGATCAAGGTCACAACAATGCAATTTTAATCCAGTCAACTTTCTGTTAAGTAAGGCAGAGTATGTGAATAAGCCAATTACCATTCAGTTGATTCTGACTCAGAAGCACCATAGAGGAAGCTGAGTAGAACTACGTCAGGTGGGCTTCCAAGTCTGTAAATCTTTATGGAAGCAGACCACCATATCTTTCTCCTCAGGAGTGGCGGGGGGGGGGGGGAGGAGTTTAAAATACAAACTGATTGGGCTGAGCCCCGGTGGCGTAGTGGTTGTGTGCGGGACTGCGGCCCACTGGGATGGAGGTTCAATTCCAGCAGTGGGGCTGGGCCTCCTACTCCCACCACCTGAGGGCATTGATGCCTAAAAAAAATAAAATAAAATAAAATAAAATAAAATACAAACTGATTATCAACTGAGCGCTTAATCACCAGGACCACTTCCATGTGTGAACAATTCCACCCATAGCAGTGTCCCCAACTATGTTCTAGAATAAAGTGACCAAATTTTAAGCAAGACATTATTGACTGGCGGGGGAGGGGTTGGGGGAGGAGGGTTCTTGATTAAAAGTTTGGTCTATATGGAGCAACAAAAATTTTCATAGAATGCAAAAATAGTATTGTAATATATTTATTTTAATTTCAAAATGTGACATGATGTTGTTAAATTGTTTAAAAAAAAGTGGGACGTCTGGTCCCTTTATTCTAGAGTGTAATAATAATACAAGCCAGCAAAGGGCTGCAAAGTCAAGTTCATCACAGACAACTCCAGAGTTCAACAGGCTCTTTAATGTGGGATATCTCAGGGCCTTTGATATGATGACATGTGATAAAGCATTAAAGAGAGGAATGTAATGAAGAGCATCTGTCAGATGTTATTTTACTAGAAATACTTTCCCCACAGATTATCTCAACTCTAATATGCTTTAGAATATACCTAATAAAACGCTTAACTACTTACACTAAACCACGACTTGTCTGTCAGTTAGTCATACTGTACTGGCTTGTGTGTTGTTGTGATGCTGGAAGCTATGTCACTGGCATTTCAAATGCCAGTAGGGTCACCCAAAGGGAACGGATTCCAACAGAGCTTCCAGATTAAAAAGAGACAATGAAGAAGGACATGGCTTCCCACTTGGGAGGAAGAAGCCACTGAAAACCTTATGCATGAATAAAAGAAAGCCTAAATAAAAGAAGCAGAAGTAGAACATTGTTGGAGATACTGCCAGACGATGGGCCCCTCAGGTCTGAGGGCACTAAAAATGTGACTGAAGAGGAAATGATTTCTTGGAGGGAAGTAGACCATAGTGAAGTGAGTTGGTTAAAGCCTATTGGAGTGGAGTCTTTGGGATTTTCATTTGCTGATGGAGCAAGACTCGATGTAAATAGAAATAGCTATAAAAACCTTCTAATGATCAGAACTTGGAAGTATGAATCTATGAAAATAAAAAGTGGTAGAAAAAGGAAATGGAATGCATGCACAGTGATATCCTAGGCATTCGTGAGCTGAAATGGACTAGTATTGGACATTTTGAATCAGAAAATCATATGATCAAGAGCAATGGCCTGACACTCATTACCAGAAAAGATCCTCCTAAATCCATCATGAAGTACAATATTATTTGTGATAGATTTATCACAATTACTATCACCTCAAAGGAAATCAATCAATACAACTATTTTTCAAATTTATGCAAACACAAAAGCTAGTGATGAAGATCCTGAGGAATTCTACCAATGAATTCGATCTGAAATTGATCAAATGTGCAATCTAGATACGTTGATAGTTATTGGTGATTGGAAACAAAGAGGCAGCAACAGCAATTGGAAAGCATGGCTTTGGTGATAGAAATGAAGCTGGATATTGCATGGTATAATGTTGCAAAACCAACTAGGTGTTCATAGCAAATACCTTTTTTTCAACCAGATAAAAATTCAAAGGGCAGCTGAAATACCAAATATTATAACAAAATGTGCGAGTACCTAAAATTAGAAAACCAAAAGGTAAGAACATACTCAACATATCTGAAACTTTAAAAAACTCATGAAAAATTCAACTCCAAAATTGTAGTTTCGAAAATTCCAGAGGCAAAATAATGAATGATGCAAGAATCAAGAAAAGATAGAAAGGATACACAAAGTAACTACAAAAAAGAACCAGTTGACATTCCTCCATTTCAGGAGGTAATGAGAACCAATGATGCTAAAGGAAGACATTCAAATTGCACTGAATGGATTATCTAAAAACAAAGCTCAAGGAATTGATGAAATAGCCATTGAAATGTTTCAGCAAGCTGAAGAAACACTGGAAGAAGAAATTCATTTATGCAAGTAAATTTGAAAAACAGCTAAGTGGCTGGAAGACATCCCTATCTGTACTATTCCAAAGAAAGGCGACCCTACAGAATGCACAAACTATACACAAACTATAAAAACAATATCACTGATGGAGCACACAAGTAAAATTTAGCTTAAGATTATCCAACAATGGTTACAGTAGTACACTAACTGGGAACTTCTACAAGTTCAGGCAGGATTCAGAAGAGGACATAAAACAAGGGATTATCATGGCTAATATCAGCTGGATTTTGGCTCAAAACCCAGAATACCAGAAACATGTGGTTCCTTGACTATGCAAAGACATTTTACTGTGTGGACCAAAATAAACTATGGATATCCTTGAGAATGGAGATTCCAGAACACTTCATTGTGCTCATTCTGAATTAGTACATTGATCACAAGGCAGTTGTGCAAACAGAACAAAAGGATACTGCCTGGTTTAAAATCAGGAAAGGTTTGGGTCAGGCTTGTATACTCTCACCATACTAGATCCACCTGTGTGCTGAGCAAATCATCAGAAAACCTGGGATATATGAAGAATATGGCATCAGGATAGGAGGAAGGAACCTGCAATACGCAGATGATATAAACTTTCCTGTTTTAAGTGAAGAGAAGTTGAAGGACTGGCTTGTGAAGATCAAGGATTGAAGCCTTTGGCATGGATTCCAACTCAAGGTAAAGAAGACCCAAATCCTCACACCGGAACCAAGAGGGTTTGGCGTTGTGGAAGATTTGTCAGGCTTGGATTCACATTCGATACTCATGAAAGCAACAGATAAGTGTTAACAGACCTATTGCATTAGGTAAATCTGCTTCACAAGACATCTTTAGAGTATTGAAAAGCAAGGAGTCACTTTTAGGATGAAAGTGTGCCTGACCCAAGCCATAGTATTCTCATTAAACCATATGCATGTGAAAGTTAGTCAGTAAATAGAGAAGAACAAAGAAAAATTGATGCATTTGAATTATAGTGCTGCAGAAGAAAATTGAAAGTACTATGACCTGCTAAGAGGAGAAACTCTAGTATTCTTTAGAATATACCTAATAAAACCCTTACTATTCCCACTACACCCCTACTTGTCTGTCAATTTGTCATATTATGCTGGCTTATGTGTTGCTATGATACTGAAAGCGATACGTTTGAGTATGTTCTTCCTCAGAAGGAATGGATGAAATAACGAGGAAGAGAAGAAGCAAAGGGAAGTGAAGACAGCCAAAACCTCAGCAATTGACTCCATTTTCCTGAAAGAAAATAGGGGGGAGGGCAACAAAGATACAGTTAAACTAGAATAAAAGGAAGACCACAGAAAAATCAATGCTTTGAATTTGGGTGCTACAGGAGGATACTGATGGTACCATGGACTACTCAAAGGACAAACTGATCATGCTTTGGAAGAAGGCCAGAGTGCTCTTTAGAAGCCAGGATGTCTAGACTTCCTCTTACATACTTTGAACATATTGTCAGGTGGGGGACAGTGGAAGGACAGCGAAAAAAGAAGGCCCTCAACAAGATGGCCTGAGCAAGTGGTTCCATCCATAGGCTGAGACACAGGAACAACTGTGAAGATGGCACAGGAGCAGCCAGGGTTTGCTCTGCTGTACATGGGGTAGCGATGGGTCGGAGCCAACTCGATGACAACTAAAACCACATTCCCACTAAAAAGAAAAGCCGTTCAAATAACTCTCTAAATCATAGTTGAATCCAATACTATGTTGCTCTCGAAAACAGGGAGTGAAGGATGAAAGAATGGGCAAGTTGGATGATCAGTGACGCAGGACGGGGCCAAACTGACCTCATTTATGGGCTTTGTGCCACCATCCCCTTGCACACAATTCAGCAAACACATGAGTAAATCTCCATACTCCTCCCAAAACCCAGCTCAGTCCCATGGAGTTGATTCTGATCTATAGAGAGCCTAAAATATGGGGTAGAACTGCCCCTGTGAGTTTTTCACTGTGTTTTTTCATGGTTTCACAAGTTCTCACCTTCGACAGGGTGCACTCCCATGATGTGTGTTTTTGGAAAAGACCTTGAGTTTTCCTCCTCTGACAAGGTTTGCCTGATGCAAGTTCTGGCTTTTGTGGTATTGTTGTTAGCTGTTACCTTTATTTCCTTTTAGAATATATTTGCATGTTTACATTGTGCTTCCAGTTTCTGCTCCTGACCTTTGGTATACTTCCAGTCTGAAAGAGTGCTTAGATAAACTTATTGAGGTCCCTGCTCCTTTGAATGAACTTCTCATACTTCCTTATTCCAAGGCATGCTTTCCCCAGCTGAGAACACACGTCTCCATAAACCAGCTCCACACGCAGAGTGCCTGAGCAAGAAGAGAAACTGCAGCTACCGGGACCAGGGAGTTCCAGTGCCATTGCAGATAATATACTCCTGGGTCTTATTTTTCTGGTAAAATTGCATCAAGGGCCGGGGAGGGTGGGAAGCACAACGTGAATCAATTCTTATGACAGTAATTGTAATGAGGATAGGAAATGGCACAACATAAGCATTTGACACCTGAGATAAAAATCTAATCTATTTTTCATCAGAGTTTCCTCTCAGAAGATCCCATGGGACAGGTCAGAAGTCCCTGCTCCATTTGCAATCGGATTAGTCTATCTGGCCTCCTGCCATCTCTAAATGCTGTCTTCCTGAAAGCAGTCACAAGCGAACGGACACACCAGTGACACCTTTTGCTTTTATCCAACAAAAAAAAAAAATATATATATATATAGTCCACAGTGGTGAAATGTGAAATGCTAACATTAAATGCAGAAAAGCTACTATCCTCACTTAAAGTGAAAATAGTACTTTTTAAATTATTTGATTAGAGGAAATAGAAATTCCCAAATCATTCTCTGTATATTATTCCTTTTCCAAACAAGTTTTCCAAAGGAAATCAACACATAAGGCATTACAGCAAAGAGTAAATAAAATTGCTGTTTTTCAGCTGAGCCTTGACCAGTTCTCTTTAAAGAAGGTTGTTGGGTTAACATTAGATTATAACATACAGCTTGTTCTCATAGTCTACGTAGGCACATATGTAAGCATGCAAAACTGCACTCAGATTTTAACAAGAGCAATGACCAATACTATGGAAGAAAGAGAAAGATAACAAACAACATTAATAGTCTTTTCTCAGCTTACTAGTTTCAAGACCAGATTGCGATAACTAGATTGAACAGTTTTGTGGGCATAGCCTCTAAAATCAAGGTGATCCCCCCCCCCCACTGATTTCAACTTTTTCAAATCACTATCTCAGACCCTTGCCTATGTGAAGGTAAATGACAGCCAAGTCCAGCCCTTCTCTTGTTTGTATAAGCAAAATTGGCTTGGGGCACATCCAAGCCCATTTGTTTATATGTTGTCTAAAACAATTTCTCTGTAGGGGGGCAAAGTTGAATACTTGAAACAGAGACCATATGGTTGCAAAGTCAAAAATATTTACTTTCCAAGTTTTTATAATAAGCATGAGTTACCTGTAGAATGTTTAAATGGATGTAAGACTTTGGACAAGTTGTCAGGAGAGAACAGACCTGGGAGAGGACGTCATGTTTGGTAACATAGAGGAGCAGTGGAAAAGAGGAAGAAAGGATGGATTGACACAGTGATGCAACAGTGGGCTCAAGCATTAAAAAAATCCTGGGAGAACGGGGCAGGTACAACAGGAAGGTGCTTGCTCACAGAGGCTAACTTATGGGCACAGAAGGCAGTGAATCAAGCAAAGTGACATCATTTCCGCCAAAGGAGCTCCTCTTTAAACAGTTTCACATCATAACCTTTGGTACACTTGAATGTTTAATAAGGGCCCCTTGGGGTGGAGCTAAAATTGAAAGCCACTATTCTTTGTACAAATTCTTCACAAAATTTATTTGCTCTAGGCTTGGCAGTCATCTCTTCCAATTCATTGGTGGTCAAGGATGCATGTGCTTTCTATGGACTATTACCATATTTTTCAGACCATAAGATACATTCCCCCTCCCAAAAAAAGTGGGGGAAGTGAGGATGTGTGTTTTGGTTCAAAGGTGTGGTACGCCAAAACATACATACTGGTAATATTTGGTTCAGAATAATTTTTCTTGTTTTCCTCCTTTAAAAACTTGGTATATCTTATTGTCAGGTGTGTCTTATGGTCCCCAAAATGCGGTAAATTATTGCTAAAAGAATGGTGTTACTCACCTCAGCCTCTGGTAGTTTCAAATAATGAAATAGGATCACAAAAACCTTCTTTTGCAGGCAAGACAAGAAAAACAAAAGAGGAGAATAGAGCAAGTCATCATTTTTTGACACTTCAGTCCTTTCTCAAAACAAGGGAATAACCACAGCAGTGGACCATTCTATCTAGAAAAATTAACTGCTCCGACCTTTTTTTTGTCATTTTCCATTTTCTCCATTTCCTGCTCATTCTTACCAACAGTTTAAATTGTGTTTTCTTCACTTCTTGGTTTTAAACCTTTATGAGAAAAACATAATTCAAGCAATAAAACCCTCAAGTGAGCTCATTGCTTTGATGGGCAGATTTACCTCAATGAGCTGTCTGGACTAATCCCTAGGAAAGTAATAAATAATGAAATGCATCCTCTGGTTTGACGAGTCAGTGTCACATGAAATTGAGCTGCAATTTCTCTTCACCACTACTCCCTATAGGTTATTGCTGCCCTAGGAACATGCCAGCTGTGTGAAATGCCATGTTGCCCAGCACTGGTCTCACGGGTTGACTATAGAAAGTATCGTCATGGCAGTCTGGTATGAAGGACCTTCCAACTCCACGTAGAAAGCAAAGTGTAGCATGTGGCCCATGCCAACAAGCCTGCTAAGCAGTCCATTCATCAGTACAATAAAGTGCCAAACATGACTTACACCCTTAAGTAGCACCTTCCTTTTCTACCCACGTGTAGAAAACGGATTTTTTATTCTTTCTCTGAATAATAAATGTGATATGTTAGGATTTCTTTAGGTGTAATCAAAGACTCAATAGTGGTAATAATCTCTATATCTAGAAAACTGGAATCCAGGGAAACTTCAATGAATAAAGTAACACAGACTTAGGTAATAATGGGGTGGGGTGGGGATGGCAGTGGGTTGAGGAAGGTGGAATATAATTTTGGACAGACAAACATTCTTTAATAGATTCTACTCCTTAAAATCAGGTCCAAAATCAATATCATGAATCAGCTTACCCGAGAGTGGAGAACATACACTAAGAAAAAATCCACGGCAGGTAATATGCCAAAGACCAAAGGTTTCTAAGGGCCTTTCAGTCAGCTGACTCAGAGGGACAACATGTACAAGAGAACAAAACACTGCCCAGGTCGGTGCGGTCCTAACCATTGCTGTTATACTCGAGCCCATGGTTGCAACCACTGCATGAATTCATTTCACTGAAAGTCTTCCCCATTTTCATCTACCCTCTATTTTACTAAGCATAATGTCCTTCTCAAAGGATGGGCCTTGCCTACTTACATGTCTGAAGTCTGCAAGAACAAGTCTTCTTATCCTTACTGCTAAGAGGTATTGTAAATGACTGTACTTTCTCCAAGACAAATGTATTCCTTCTAGCACTTTATGATTTTTCCACTATTCTGTGAAAACATTATAATTCAGAAGCTATAATTCACAAGTCTATTATAGACTTTCTTGTTCATTGTTTTACTTTACATGTATATGAAGTTATAGAAAATTTTATGGTTTGGATCAGAAGCATCTTAGTCTTCAAAGTAATATCTCTGCTTTTCTTTTGCAGCAAATGCCTAATGCAAGTGCTTTCAGATGACTTGACCGCTGCCTGGGTGATGATTGTGAATGCAAGCAAGATGAAATCTTGACAATGTCAACCTTTTCTAGGTTTTTCATGATGCTATCTCTTGGTTCAGTTGTGAAGATTTTAGTTTTCTTTACATTTAATGGTTAAACCATGTTGAAGTCTATAATCTTTGATCTTCATCATTAAGTTCTTCGAATTCTCTTGTTTTTCAACAAAAAAGGGTGTGGAAGCCGCATATCCAAAGTTAATGAGCCTTCTTCCAATTCTGATACCACTCTCATTCAAATAGTCCAAGTTCTCAGATTATTTGCTCATCAGACAAATTGAATAACTATTGAGACCAAACAACATGGAAATTATTAAACAATTTCATTAATTTCACACATAGGTAAAATATTTCTGAAGGAATTTTTCAGCAATACATTGACAGGGAGTTTCAATGTGTACAACTGACAACCAAAAATTCATGTATAAAAATATGAATTTCCTCTTGGATTTGGGGAGAAGCTGAATGGCCAGGAGTCTCTGGTTATCACTTTATTCTTAATTCCATTGCATCAGTCCATCAGGTTGTCAGCATTGACTAAAGTGTTGGATTCATGGGAGCTCAGCCGGCATTCTTATCCAGCATGTCTGTGTTAACTTGATTACTGAAGGCAGAAGGATTGCAATCGGGCTTCCTGGAGTAAAGTGCTTTCAGATGACTTGTCACAAACTGACAAGAAGTAGGGAATCATGCCCTTTCTGAACTATGGCTGTGGGAGATTTTGATTACACAAAAGAATGAATCAACGGACAACTTAAGAAGAGATTCTCTAGAATGACAAGCAGATAACTTTCACCTCTGTTTCACTGTGTTTTATACAAATGCCTGTCTTTTTAAAACTGACCTCAATAAAATGTTTAAAAGCAAAAAAAGAAAAAGAAAATCAAATATGGGTTTCTGCCAATTTTTTTGGCATAGATCAGTGAGAACTCTCAAAAATGCATCCATTTTTCAACCATTTCCATTGTTATTCTGTTGATTCTTGGAACCTTTTCTTTTTTTTCTAACCCTAACCGTAGGAACCTTATTTTTCACTAATGCCTTTTGTGCAGCTTAAATTTATTTCCTGAATACCATCAGTTTTAGATCATGTTAAGATGATTGAATGTCTATCTGTCCTCTTAGGTACAGTGACTCTGCATACTTTCTTTTCTTGATGCATCTGTATCATTCAATATCATGCCTATTAAGTCCTTCAATATATTCCATCAAGATCTTAAATTCTTCTTCGATTCTTTCAGCTTCATAAATGCTGAGTACATTCTTCCTATTTGACTTTCTAACTCCAGGTCTATGCATATCTCATTATAATGCATTGTCTTCTCCACCTGCCTTTTGAAATTTTCAACTCAGCTCTTTCATTTTATTTATTTCATTCATTTTAGCTACACTATTTTGAGGAGGCATCACTGCCCTCTGGTGGGAGTAGAAAGGACAGCCTTGCTCCAGGAGAGCTTCTGCTCGATTTGAACCGCCTATCTAGTGTGCCACAGTCCCACAAACAACCACTATGCCACTGGGGCACAACCCCTAGGTATACTATTTTTAAAAGCAAGTTAGAGATTTTCTTCTAACATTCACTTTGGTATTTTATTTTGTTCCCATTTTAATGATGTTTTGCTTACTAAATGAATGATGCTATGGATGACACCCCATAAGATGTCTCATTGTTAGTATTTAATACATCTAATCTGTTCCTTAGTCTGTCACTAAATTTGTGGAATTTACTCAAGATTGTCTTTGACTCTTGTGAACTTTTTTTCAATTTCTTTTTCAACTTTAACCTGAACCTACATATGAGCAATCCATATTTCCACAGTCAGCCCCTAACCTTATTTTCACTTCTTAGAGCTGAATTTCTCCATTGTCTCTTTGCACAGATTCCTGTGTAATCCTCACTTTATGTAAGGACTTCTGGTGAAGTCCTCACATATAGTTGCCATTTATGCTGATGAAAAAAGATATTTGCTTTCCTCTTGTCTTACTATCATGCTCAGCCTTCATTTGGGTTTCAGTAATTTCTATGTTATATTACTCTTGATTAATCCATATCAGGCTTCTCACACATACCTTGCCACTGATTTAAGATAATTTGTTGTTCCCTTATCCCTGGGTTGGTCAACACCACCTTCTTTCCCCCACCGCCCCATCTCCCTTGTCCCCCAGAAAGCATCAGTCCTATTTTTTCTCCTCTAGACTATTCATCCACTCTCTTATCTAGATAGACTTGCAGAGATAATAATATGTATGTAAAAACAAGACATCACAAGATGAAGCCAAAAAAGAAAACAAAATGATGGCGACAACAAAAAAACCCCAGTGTCCAGAAAAGATAAAAGGAAATAGAGGAAAGAACTGGAAGGCAAAGGGTATTTATAGAAGTCTAAATATAGGTATACACATAGACAAATATACTCATATATAATGATGGGGAAATAGATCTATGGGCATATACTTGTAGGGTTATTATTAAGGCAGCAGATGGGCATAGGGCCTCCACTCAGGTACTTCCTCAATACAAACACTTTGTTCTATTAAATTGGCATTCCATTATGCTCACCTACCCAGCATGATCACTGAAGACAAATGTATGCAGAAGCAAAGGTGATGAAGAAAGCTGATCGTTCCCGGTTATCAAAAGATATAGCATCTGGAATCTTAAAGGATTGAAAGTAGACAAGTGGCCATCTAGCTCGGAAGCATCTATCTTTGTAAGGTAGAATTGGGATCATATGGTGGGGTGAGACAGGAAGCATTTAAGAACTAGAGGAATATTGCAAATTTCATTGTTGCTACACTGTACCCTGACTGGCTCATCTCCTCCCTCAGACCCTCCTGTAAGGGAATGTTACTTCACCTACAGATGGGGTTTGGGTTCCTAATCTGTACTCCCCCTCATTTATAATGATATAATTTTTAGTTCTTTGATGCCTGATACCTGATCACTTCGACACCTCGAGGTCACACAGGCTGGTGTGCTTCTTTCATGTGGGAGAGAGACTGGGCTTTCCACTCCCTTAAATACAGTATCAGAAACCCATAGGGGGTCGCTATGAGTGAGTATTGACTCAAAAGCAGTGAGTGGGAAGGTTTTTGAAAGCTTTAGTGGGTGCTGAATAAATGTGAATAATAGTTATATTAACTGGTCTTCCTTATAGGTGTATAGATATTATTCTAGCACAGACAGCACTGTCCTTAAAATTAGATGCTGAAAATGCTCCTTTATGAAGATGAATTGGATAGCATTTCTCTGGAATTTGCCATCGTTGGCACAATAAACCATGATTTTCGGATTCAAAATGGATAATACCAGTCTATTTCAATCCATTAATATTCTGCCTAAGATATCGATATTTGCACATTCCATTTCATTTTTGATGACTTTTGAGTTTCCTAGATTCATATTTTCTACATTCCACATTCCAATTATTAGTGGATATTTGCAGATTCTTATTCTCATTTTGAATCATGCCCCATGAGAAAATGAAGGTTCTCAAAGCTATGCCCATCTATATCACTAAGGTTGGCACTACAGTGAGCAGACATTTCCTCCACAGTTATAACCTGAGTGCCTGTCAACACTGTGAGACAATGTTCTGCTGATTTTCATAAGGTCTTCTATGACTAATCCCTCACAAAAGGACCTCCTATTTCTCCTTCCTAGTTTGTCTGGCTCTAGATGTTCCCAAGAAATTTGTCCAGCATAGGCGACCCTGCTAGTATCTGAAATAATGATGGTGCAGTTCACAGAATTATATAACATGCAAGCAACCACAATATAACAAACTGACAGCAAATAAGAATTATAAATCCTAGATTAAATGTTTGGTGTTCACATTTTGGTATATAATATTTGATATCATACTTATAGTATTTTTTATTCTATTAACAATTTTGCCTTGGTGATAATTATGTAAGGTAGAGTTTAGTATTATCCACCTTGTTGTATACTGTTATAATCCTTATTTTTATAGCATTATCATAAACAAAAACACTGAGGCAATTTTTCTAAGGCCACTGCTGTGCTTAATTCCAAAGTTTGATATTTGAAAATTCTGTGTTAGTTCTTGAACAGTTACTAAGCAAATGCAAAGTGACAAAAATTGTATATGGCACTGTATAGGCCCTATTCTGCTAAATCCTCTTATGAGGTGAATTCAGATGCCACTTCAATAATACTGGTTACAGAACTATTATTTGGAAGAGATCAGGAAATGTGCCCAAAGTTAAAATACTAGCAAAGTGCTAGCTAGAAATTATCACAGGCTACTGACTAAAAGGCCCTTCTCTTAATCAAATCATTCTATACTGTCTGCATTCATCATACAAACATTGTTCCAGTCCAAGATTAGAGACATAAGTATGGACAATCTCTAATGTTCGGTGTACTTCATTACATTAAGACCTTCTGATGTGTATAAACAGGATGCTCAAAAAATAAAGCCCGAACTCATTGCCGAAGAGCTCATTCCAAATAACGGTGACCCTATAACACAAGACAGAAGTGCTCCATATGAGTTTCCAAGACTTAGCAGTTCACAGGAGCAGAAAGCCCAGTCTCTTCCCCCAGGAACCACTGGTGATTTCAAACTAGCCCAATGCTTACCCACTATGCTTCCAGGGTCAGAGTTTTTAAGCTAGACGAAGAATATACCATGTATCCATTTACATATACATTGGGGACCTAGTCTGTTTATTTCTCTGCCTTTCTACTTCTGTGCCAGTGGCATCTTCTCTTGATTATTATGATTTGATGTCAATGAAATGGAATGGAACAGCTAAGCATCACAGAAATTCTTCAGCTCTCCTTGTAATGTGACCTTTTGATAGATTGATTACATAATGTCAATGGCAGCCTGAGGAAGATTTAACACATTTCAACCCTACCAGCACAGTTTCCCTAAAATGGCACTAGGAATATGGACCCTATAATGGAATTGAATTGTGGGCTTGCTTTTTTGACCCCCTGCCAACATCTAATCTTCAGGAAAGTGACATTTTGCTACCACATTGAGATTGCTAATACAGGAGAGACACCTTACCATCAGCCAGCTCAGTGGGCTAAGAGCAGCAACTGGCAGCAGATTTATTAGCGATAGCAGGAGCACAAGGCACAGAACACTCTCTTCTCTTTTGGCCTCATAATTCTTATACATTTTCAGCAATTATTTCTTTTTTCCACTCATAAATTTAGGTTCAGTGGTAGAGCTATGAACAAGCATATGTCTTTCTCTTATCACCCTAAGAAAGGTCTTTTTCCAGGCCGGAATGCAAATGAGGGCACACAAATCTTACTCTCCCATAATAGAATTTCTTGTCTTGTGTTTCCTACTGACTTCTTTCAAAATTATCGATGTTTTCTAGAGCACTACTTAAGATGGCCTTTGCTCTCAATGTTTACAAAAGCTAGACATGGTGACAGAAGTCAAGTTTACTTTCTGAGCTTTCTTATAAATATTTCAGAAAAAGTCTACAAACTGACAGCATGTGGGGTCTCTGGCATGTTGTGACAGCTTGGATGTCACTTCCATTGATGGATGTCACCATCCTTGCAGAAATAGGATTTCCGGGGACAAAAATGACACCTAAATTTTCCCTTCACTCAAAGGTACCAGGAAAAATTCATTTCCTACCTTATACTCCAATATCAGTAGGTTATAATATATAAGATTCTTCGGTGTTACCACTGTATAGACTACGGAGGAGTGTCTACTGTAAGATTGGTAGCTGCTACAAGATACACTCACATACTTATTTCTCATACTTATATCTATAATCTCAGAAACTCTAGGGAATAATTCTATCCTACTTCTACATGGTCCTAATGAATCCAAATCAACTCAATGACAGTGAGTTTGGTTTGGGTATTTTCTTTAGTTGGGTTTCTTTAGTTTGGGTATCTCTATAGTTCAGTCTCTTGTTCCCTACTTTCCCAAACCTTTTGTCCTGTCCTCTGTCTTCTAAATTTTAAGTCTTTTGCTTCCCGAGTTATGGTCTACCATCTTTCTTTTTGGAACTCAGATTATTGTCTCCTTTCAAATTCATAAGCTTCTCTTATACTATAAAACCACCATTCCCCCTACTATAAATTTTTAAACTTCTGCTTATTGAAGAAAAGGTTAGCCTGAAAGTGTGAGTTTAGTGGAGCTGTTCTTAACTTCTCTCACTCACTTTGTAACTAACAAACATTTATCTTGAACCACACTTCTCATTTAACTTTATCTGCTTTGCTATATATATATCATAGAATGGTACTACTAGCAGCTATCTTGAAGTCTATACAGCAGGGTGGAAAAAGCATCGAAAAATTAGAAGAATAAGCACAAAATGAAATAGATTTACACCCTGTAACTATATACTAGATGGCTGCACTCGAGATTTTAAGACCCTGGATGTACCTTACTGCACTTAGATGCAGATCATGGTTTTGGGGGAGAGATTTGGTTTGGGGGATGGGGCTTTGTATTCCATGTTATGTGAGTTGATTTAATTCTTCCATGAGAAGTAGTCCTAAGCTCTCAAATTCAGAAAACCAATCTTGGAAGGTGTTTGCTTTTGTCTGAGGAGTTTTCCTATTTGTTCTTCAGTGGACATACTGAACCCAGGCATTGGTGGCTGCACATTCCTACAGATACTTCTACGGAGGCTTGGTCAGCAATTCCAGGTCAGAAATTCAAGCTCGTGCTGCCCTGTGGGAGAAAAGTGAGGGTGTTTTCTCCTGTAAAGATTTGTAGCCTTGTAAACCCACAGGGGGGTGGGGGGGTTCTACCGTGTCCAAGAGGGTTCCTAGAAATTGAAATTCACTGGATAAGTGTGTTCTTGAGAATCAGTACTTCTAGAAAGTCCTGGTGCTGTAATGGGGGTTGTGTTGGGCTTTTAAGCTCCAAGGTCAGCAAATGGAACCCGCCAGCCACTCCATGAGAGAAAGATGAGACGGACTGTTCCCATAAAGATCTACAGCTTTGGAAACCCCAGGGAACAGATCGACTCTGTTTTTTAATAGTACTATGAATTGGAATATGCTCAGCAGTAGTCAGCTTGGGCTTTTCTAGGTACTTCTACTTGTTCCTCTCCTGTATACTCATACTCACCAGAATACCAAGTAGCCTAAAACCATCGTGCATGCTCCCAAATGCTCACAGTCATTTTGATTGTGCTGAGCTCACTGCATCCATAATCAGTGCAGCGACCCCCATGCCCCCAAATAATAATGACCAGACTTTTGTTGTAGGAAAATTTTAAAACCTCAAAATAGTAGTTATCAGGCTTTTGGAGAAATGATCGATGACTATCTGATACGATCAGCACAATAATAAAAGGAATTAGAGAAATGCGTGATTACCTTGATCAAAATCGTTTATATTAAAAATTAAAGTTTAAAGGGAGAACAACAGAGTAGGAAATTATTTGTATAAAATGGCTAAACCATAAGACAGGATTCCAAACCATCAGCACAGAAAACAGACAATGAATAGGAAAAGTTTATTCACCAAAGAACAAAAACACGAGCAAGCAAATATATAGAAAATGTTTAACCTTATTATTAATAAAAATGCAAAACTAGGCTGAGTCCCAGTGGCATAGTGGTTGAGTGCAGGACTGCGGCCCACTGGCTTGGTGGTTCAAATCCAGCAGCAGCAGCAAGGCTGGGTAGCTCCCACGACCACCAGAAGGAAGTGATGCCAAAAAAAACAAAACAAAAAAATGCAAAACCATCCTCAAGATAACTATTATGACTATTAAGTTACTCAAACGTTTTAAATCTTCACACTGAAACAAGGTGAGGTTGTGATGATTTGTTACTACTCCTATGTGGTGTTATCAGGATAAGGTGATACAGTAATTTTTCAGATCTCTGAGGAAATCTATCCAAAAGAACTAGGAAAATAGCAAAAAGCTACATGCACTCTTGAGAATCTACTACTATCTATAATGACTAACATTTAACAACACTTTAAATGTCTAAGTAAATGATGGCATGTCAAAAGTTAATGGAAAAAATTTAGTAAGATATTGCCCAAATGTTAATATATAGCTATTAAAAGACTTAATGATGGACACTATGTAACATCATGGGACATGCTAGTGATATAATGTTATATAAAAATGATTATAAATTTAATGGTTAAGAAAGCAACTATAAAACATATATGTGCTTGTGGAGTTAGAAGGGTGTCTACTAATAAGAAAATAAATTACTGTATTAAGATAATAGCATTCGAAGGGATTTATGTCTTTAGTTTTCTTTTACTTGTTATAAAATGCTGTATGTTTTTAAAAATAAATTGTTTAAATGAGTAAAGATGTTAAAAATCACACCCATCAAAACAGAAATCTCTAAGACTGAAACTTAAAAAGGCTTTTCATACTATACAGTCTGATTACTCTTTACCTTCATACAGTCCATGAAGGAGTCCTTGGGTATACCAAAATAAACCAAAGCTTAGTAGAAAACTAGAAAGATAAATTATTCTGTAAAACTATATGAAGGCTATTGAATCTAGAGAGGATAAAGGAAATTCTGTAACAAAGTGACAAGTTGAAAGCTCTTGACTCCAGACCTTCTAGAAGCTTGCACTTGCACTCACATACACATGTGCATGCACAAAAAAACCTTGGACAAAGGACTTGGGTGATAAACACACAAATACACCTTGAATAGCCAGAAAAGTACTGAGTTCCCTCCTTTGACTGAAAGACATGAACTCCACATTAGACATCAAAAAATGACTAGGGAACTGGGGAAAAAAGCTCCTCCAAACCACAGAGTATCAAAACTAACTCAGGTTTTTCATTGTTCTCGTTCTCATTCTTAGACTTGATTCAAGGTCACAAAGCTGCAGGGCTACCACTTATGGCAGTGGGTATGCAGGCATCTACACTTCTTTGAGAAACTCATCTCTCTGGTCTAGAAAGTGGGGGAAAGTATGTTGTGATCCAAGAAATATAAGGGAGATCCTCATTAAGTGTTTCAGTTTCCTTTTGTTATTCAAAGGATAGTTCCAGATATATGCAATGATGAACTTTGCAGACATAAGAGATAAAGCCAGAGGTTAAAATTATGAGAAACCAAGACCTTTGGAAATGAAGAATACAGGCAGAGTTGGAACTTAGATGATGTAAGGTAAGTATCTAGGAAATATTTGAGAAGATGCTGACTCTCAGGATCATGCAAGTGCAGACTACATTCACACCTTCAAGGATGTGAGTATGGGTTTCTTATTTTAAAAAACTTAAGTCTAGAAGACAATGGAAGAACATCATGAAACATCAAAGTGTCATCCCAAATTCTTCTCTGAAGAGTAGCATTAATTATATCACAATTAGATAACCAGTATAGCCCTAGAAATGAGGTAACCAGGGAGGTTATTATAAAAATTAAACTTGCAATTTGAAACTTTCTCACTGAAATACTCTAAGTGTAGTCTAGTCTCAGATAGTTTTATTGACAATGTTACCAAATACTTTTAAAAGAAATTATATAAATTCTATGAGATCGCTTCTACATAATAGAAGAAGAGAGAACACATCTGTGATAAGGTTTTGTATCAACTAAATTGAGCAAAGATTCTCATAGTTTGGCAGATAAAACCTGGTAATATCACATGATGTGATCTAACACAAGGTAAATCACCTGCAAAATGGGATCTTCTGTGAGCAGCCAATCAGCTGCAAGAAGATTAAAGTGGAATAAAATGACTTTACTCAGATCACAGCCTTGAGTCAATCAATTGGAAAGAAGTGAGTCCTGCTTCTAACATAAGTTGTTGATGTGGAAAAGTTTGCTTGTTTTTTGTTAGCTCTTGACCCTGAATCTGGCTGATCCTCTTACCAGTTCTTTGGACTTGAGTCAGGAGTCTACCATGTTGCCAGTTGCTTCTCGGAGTCATCAGTAGCCAGTCATCTTACCTGTCATTCTTGAATTAATTCACCTCTTCAGATAGAAACCTGCTGTCTGGCCTATGGATCTTGGAATCATCATGTCTACTACTACATGTGATAAGAGAAGCCTCCAGCCTAATATTTGACCCATGGGCTTGGAACTTGTCTGTTACTACACCTGTGTGATCCATTTTTTTTATATAATCCTCTCAACAGATAATCATATTGATAGACAACAAAACCCATAGACATCACATGATACCAACTCAGTGAGTATCATAAGAAAATATAAACCATAAATATAAATTTTAAAATACATAAAAATAGATTTTAAAATATTATCAGACTGTATAAAGGAATGTGTAAAGAGAAGAATATGTCATGACAAGTTGGGTTTTTCCTAGAAATGCAAAGCTGTTTCCACACTGAAAATTAAATCTACATCGCTAATAATAATAGACTAAAAAAGATCATGTCAAAAGATGATGGAAATGCACTTGCGAAAATTCATCTGCCAAATACTGCATAGAATTGTACACCACAAAAAAGTGAATTTTACTCCATGTAATTTTTTTAAACAACTGGCATATTCCTGACCACAAAGAAAGTAAAAGAACCCTGGCATTTGCCCCTTGTAAGGAGTATAAGGAAGCATGCCAAAACACTAAGTGCCTGGACCATTTTCGGAAGGTTAAGAATCATTATTTTGTAAAGGCTTTCATAATCACAATATTGAATTAATAGCCAGTGTGGTCATCTCTAATTTTCACCTTTCACTTAAAAATTATGATAACTGATCAAATGTTAAAGCTCATCATGCAGATAGCATACTACATATAACTTTCCTGGAATCACTGTAGTTCTGAATAAAACAGAGGTCCTTAATGAAAAGGTAACAAATTCATTGACTCTGTTTTTGTTACCATAAATAAGGCAAAATAAAGCTATCTTAAAAAGTCTTGAAGATTTCTTTAATTATCTTGGTGTTTGTAGTACTACATTTTTTTTAACTCAACTTCCCTTGGTAACACCAAACTTAATCAGAATGAAACTTAAAAATGGTTTCTAGAATTTGAGAAATTAAAGACACTACAAGGATCACATATTCAGACAAAGTCTTTTTTGTGCAATCATGAAACATTAGGGCCTCCTTATGAAATATAAGACACAGAATTTAAAGTCTGATGGCAACTATAGATGGTTTCAGTCTATGAAATTGACAATACCTGTATATGAAATAAGCAAAAGCCACACCTATAGTCCTAAAGTGTCTGAATTCATCACATTGACATCTCTAACTTTGCTTTTAAGAATCTGTGGACTACATTGGACGGTTTTGTATTTCTATTTTTGTAGATGTAGAATTCATGATGTATAGTCTGCCAACATGCTCAGGAGACCTCAACCCTCACCCTCCACAACCACATCCTTTGTCCTTCTGTCCCACCCCCAGTCTTGTCTGCCCTAGAAGGAGAAGAAATGATACTGGTTTTTCAGAGCCCTAACAAAGTATGGAAGGGCAATGGTTGAAAATAAATGCCGAATGAGAATGCTCAACAGGATGAATGTCCAACATTTGCTGATCTAAATGATAAAGAAAGGTCAATATGTATCCCTAGAGGTGTGAGGTAAAAGCCCCAAGTAACTAAAACAGGTACAGAGTTTGTCCTGAATCCAAGCATTTGGGCATTATCTTGCAACTACACCCAAAATGTCTGTCCCGCCCATAACTCATCATTTATTGTTTCAATGTACAGACTGAACATTTCCCACATTTGCTGAGCTATGAGCAATGCTTACCATTCAGCTCTCTCTGCCATTTCCCTGGGAAATGCTTCATTTTGATAAGCTCAGAAAATTGTATCACATACACACACACACACACACACACACACAGAGTAAACTGTGAAACTGGAATTGCCCTGGAAATGAAAGCAGAGATAAATCCCTGTTATCGTACATGTTCATATAAAGGGAACAACATATAGATCACACTTTATTTTATACAGTTTGATTTCTTTATTCCTTAAAACAGTTATTCTTCAGTCTACTAGAGATCTTCTACCTGGGGAATGGAGACAGCTCTATATACTTACCCCATAAAGTCATAAACTGATTTTGAAAAAAAGGAGCAATGCACCCTAAAAAAGTGGCAAATTACAAATACGCTTGGGTATGAACGCCTCTAATAGTTTTACATATTTCAGGAAATTTAGAGGGGATGCTACAATTGATTATGATTTTCCTTTTCAATAAGGAGAAGAAATAATCTTTAAGAACCTAGTATCTGGGGAAAAGCTTATAGTTGATACTATGAGGTGGGGGAGGGGGGTTCCCCTCCATTTTATATGCTAGCCAATTTATATTCGGTGCTTCATTTTGTTTTCCATTTGTTTCTGCCTGTCTAGGCTCATACACATACCAGGTGATAAAATTGATCCTAGACTGAAAGATGACGGAGCAATTTTATAGCAGAGTCAAACTCTGAACTTTCTCTGGTTATCTCTTAGTGATGAGCCTACATATCAATGATACCATCTTACCCCCGTGAGTCAGCCACAAAGATCACCTCGCTATCTATCACTTGGCTGATACAAAACAGACCTCTGTCTTGCACTGAACTCTGTCTTCAGAACACGTTTCTGAAATAGACTCAGACTAGAAATCATACAAAGCCACCTATTATGATCGTCTTCAGCAAATTCTTGGGAGAATTCAGTATTTAGTTACCTAGTATACGTGCCACGTGACCTCAAAGTCAATCCTTCAGGTAGGAATCCTCGAGAATGTATGCAAAGTTCACCAAGATCCATGGTAAAGACTGTTGCCAGTACTGCTGTTTACCACAGTATAAGGTGGAGACAACTGCAGGATGGATAAATCCCTCACAGTAATTCACACAATTCTAGTTATACAATTGAATACTGTGACGGACAAAGAAATCAATTTGCATCACAGCATGAGTTATCTTTAATGAAATGCTGACCAAAGTAAGATAACAGAATTTGTAAGAGTATATACATGTGATACAAAGCACAAAAACATACAAAACTAGACTATGTTCTTTGGGAATGCTCAATTGTGTGGTCAAACAGGAAAGTAACGATCACTGCATTTGTGGTAGAAGATAATCTTGTGGGACAGAAAGCAGTCTTCTCTCACACCATGGGGGCAGGCGAACATTTTAAGATAGATGTGGTGGTGATGGTACAACTCTTTCTGATGTGATTAAGTGGTTGAACTTCAGTTGCATCAATTATGTGTCAATAAAATTGGGGGGGGGCAGTGAAAGTAGTCTGTCACAGAAGGGTCCCACTGAAGGCCTTGCATGGCTGGCAACGATATTTGTGTTTCTGCTTTTTTCACTTGGCTTATGGTTACATATTCCTTTTTTTTTTCAAAGGAATGACATATCTTAGAAGGTTACTTCAGTGTACAGCAAACTCTTACTCTCACTACCCCAAATTTACCTCTCACTCTAAATATACAGATGCTGAAAAAGTTAAGGTTGTGAGTGAGAATAATGAAGATAGAAATGAGAACAATCAAGTGAAGCAGTTTCTGAAATTACCCAAAGTAGAACTATAAATATAAGACTACATGGGGATAAAGCAACAGACGTCCCATTTATTGCATTCCACCTGTGCTTCATGACAAAACACACACACATAGACACATAAACCTGGGAGCAATTACAAGCCACATATTGACTTTCATTATATACAGAAGAATATCAGTACTGAGGTGATTGTAATAGATACTTAGTCACAAAGACCTACAAAAAGTTAAGTTTTCATCTGAATTTTAAGGAGGTGAGAGACATAGTTATTAACTGAAATAAAAAGGAGTGTTTACCAGAGAGATGGCTATGATCTAGGAAAAACTTAGTAAGTCTCAATCAAATAAGATCGGGTATGCAAGATTGATTTGGCAGCTTCATGATAGTTACTATGTAACCAACACTGTACTCACTTGCATCAAGCCTCTCCCAAATCAGAGCAACCCTTTGGAACAGAGCAAGGCTGTCTCTGGGGGTTTCCAAGACTGCAAGCTTTATGAAATTACAAAGTGTCATCTTTCTCCCTTAGAGTAGTTAATGGTTTGGAACTATTAACCTTGTAGTTAGCAGCCTAACATGTAATCCCCTCCACCATCAGGGCTCCATTCTTATACTTTACACAATACAAAATATTGCATGTGATATTTGGTATCTTTTACATATATTAAAACAGGAGATTTAGAAAAAAGCATATCCCAATTAAAAAATTACCAAAAAACTTAACTTGAATTTATTTCCCCAAAATAGCCTATAAAGTCTATGGCCCATAGGCTACACGTGGCCTGTCAAGGACATTTATCTGGCCAGGTGGGTGTTTTTGCCACCGCTTCCTGTCCTAGACCCACAGTGAATTTTTTCATTGTTGGTGTTTGTTTTGTTTTGTTTTGTTTTCAGCTATAATCTGGCCTTCCAAAGGTCTGAGGGACAGTGAAATGGCCCCTTGTTTAGAAAGTTTGAGGAATCCTCCTATAGACATATGACAAAATAAGATAAAATTACAATGGCCTACTATCAGACACTCGTGAAACTGACTAAAAATGAAAAAAGACTGACAATGGCAAATGCTAGCTGTCAATGTTAGGGAGCAACTGGAACACTGTTACAGTGCTGCTGCTGCTGCTGCTACTGGACAGCATCAAATTGACTCATATTCAGCAGTTCTACACACCTGAACAAAACTGCTCAGGGTCGCATCTTACTCACGGTTGTTGAGACGCTTGAGTCTAGTGTCAAAGCCACTGCGCCAACTGATTTATTTGAGGGTCTTCCTCTTTTTCATTGACCTACTTTACCAAGCATGATGTCCTTTTCCAAGGACTGCTCTCTCCTGATAACAAGCCCAAAGTATGTGAGATGAAGTCTCACCATCCTTACTTCTTAGGAACATTCTGACTATGCTTCTTAAATTGAAACAACTTTGAAAAGTGTCGAGTAGTCGATGCCCAAACTTAAATATGTATACTCCATAGGTTAGCAATTCCAGACAGAAATGTGTTTGTGTCCACACTTTGTATTAGAAAACTGATCATTTTATTTATAAACTGGAAATGATCCAAATGTAGAAAACCAAAGGTGAATATATTTTGAGATATTTATACAATAAAATAGAACTCATCAATGAAATATAATAACTTACTGGAAAACACTCAATCTGAATGACTCTGACAAACTATTCAATAGTGCAGACACTTAGGATTCCATTTATTGGATGTTTCAAAATAGGAAAAAGCTCATCTATATGTGTGTGCTATAGCAAAATGTGGGGAAGAAAGCAAATGATGCCCCACTTTCAGAAAGCATAGTGCCTGGGGTCTTAAAAGTTTGTCTTTGAATACACAGTCATCTAAGTGAAGCACCAACTAAGTCTACCTAGGAGAAGCACACCAGCCTGTGTGATTTGTAAATAATAAAATCCAAAAGCCAATGGAGGTATGAATAAAATTCTTCACTCTGCTGTCTTCCTGTACTCTATAATTTGTATACCCACAATGACATATAATCTTCATAGTGACCTACTTTTTCCTTCCAAAGGAAGGAGTAGTATCAGGGACTAAATTGTGCAAAACAGGTTTTCAGAAGACTATGGATAACAGAAAAAAAAATGCATTTGCATTGTGGTGCTGGTGATGAACATTGAAAGTACTGCTAAAAGGACAAACCAAGCTGTCTTGGAAGAGGTACGGCCTGAGTGCTTCTTACAGCAAAGATGGCAAGGTCATAGCTTACACACGTTACATGTTGCCAGGAGAGCCTTGTCCCTGAAGAAGGACATCATGCTTGGTAAAGAGGAGAGGCAGCAAAAATGAGGAAGGGCCCCAACCAGATGGACTGACACAGTGGCTGCAAAGACGCGCTCAACCATAGCGACCATTGTGAGGATGAAATGAGACAGGACAAGGCAGGGTGCCATTGTGTTGTGCGCCTAACAACGACAACATGGGTGACAGTGTCCCCCCATGGACTAATCCCTTCTCCCCATGGTCAAGGGTCTCAAATAGCCTTGCTATCAGATAGAGAGCAGTGTAAAGTTGGTTGTGGCAGACATAATCAGGTTAAAATGTAACACTGTATCATCTAATCTCCCTGTTAACTCATTTTTAAGTTGTTTCAGTTTTTAATACTTTCTGCTTTCTTTTTGATTGAGGTTTTCCTGGTTATTGTTGTTGTTGTTTTGCTTATTTGTTTGCTATTTGTGGTTTATACATGGCATCCAGGATAGGAAGATCTATAGAAAGAGTGAGTAGACTGATAATTGCCTATGGGCTGCAAGAAGAATGGGTTGCTGATGAGAATGAGAAGAAAACGTCTGAAACTGATTTTGGTGATATTTGCACAGATCTTAATATATTAGAATGATTAAATTGTATGATATGTGAAGGATATGCCAATAAAACTATTGCTCTAAAACAAGCTGATCTATGATGACAAATCAGAAGAGTAACTTACCTTGGGGGCAGGAACTATATAATGGAGCCTTCTGGGATCCTGAAGATGTTCCACATCTTGTTCTGGGTGGTAGTTACATGAGCCAAAATGCATATAAAAATCCAGTCAGCTTTGCATATATAATATTTATACACTTGACTGTAGTTAAGTTGCATATTAAATATAACAAATATATACAGATATCTCTAAGTATATACTAAGTATGCTCAAGAGAGACTGAACTATGGAGGCCAAAATGCAGAAGAAAAAAGTTTCGGGGCTGAGCCCCACTGGCATAAGTGCTTGAGTGCGGGACTGCGACCCGTGGGCTTGGCGGTTAAGATCCAGCAGCGGCTCTCAGGAGCAGCCCTGGGTAGTGCCCACGACCACCAGAGACAGTGATGCCCCCTCCCCCACCAAAAAAAAAAAGAAAAAAGTTTCAAGCAAGGTAACTGAAGAAGCAGAGGTTTAGAAAAACAACTTTCCCAGGAAGCATTAATGATCTCTACCCAATCCCTCAAAATGTTTCTGTGAGTCATATGATTGTGAAAATATTTTTAAAAAACCTTTCAAGAAAAATTACTTTAGACCTCCACACATTTATAACCCAACCCTATAATGGTAACTATTTTCCTTTGTCCACATGCTCTTGAAAATCCTTTATTGACTAAACATAGGCTATGGAATCAGGAAACCTAATTTGAACCCTTAGTGTGCTATTTATTAGCCATCTGACCTTAGTCAAATTACCTAATCTCTCTTCTTCTTATTTTGCTCACTTATAAAAGGAAACGAAAATATTATCCACCTCACAGGAGTATGAGAACTAAATTAGGTAATGCATATTTATAAGCACTGCTCAAATGTTCAGTAATTTACTTTAATATAGGCGATGGAGGTATAGATAAAATTCTTCACTCTGCTGTTTTCCTTTACTCTATAATTTGTATACGCACAATGACACATAATCTTCATAGTGCCCTACTTTATTTTCACTCCCCCTTCATTTTGCCAACAGGAACTCGATTTTATTTGAGGTCAGCCAGGAGCACAACCCCAGTAACACATCATGATTGAGCCAAAGCTTGACACATCACTTCCAAGGCTCCCTTGCAGCAAGGGGTAGAGTTATGTGACTAAGTTCTGGCAATGAACTTAGTGGGATATCTGCAGGGACAGGAGGAGGTGGCGCTTCTGGAAAGGCAGTCGGAGTGGCTTCACCTCTGATGCCTCTGCACATTCTCCCTCCCATGTCTCGAATCCAGATATGCTACCCTGAGTTTGGGTAGTCCTTTGTGAATAACAAAAGAACTTGGAATTTTGGAGACACCTGCCAGAGAAATAACTCAGCCAGCCACTTACCTCTAGACTTACAGTGTGAGAAAAAGAAACTAGATTTCTGGAAGCCAGTCTCCCAAACATGTACTTTTGGGTTGTTTCCTCCTTGTCTTTTGTACATACTTTAAATAAATATTTATTTCCAATCTCGACCTCCTGTCATTTAGGAGTAAGTTATTAATTTTTCTCCATAATCTCACATCCTTCAAATCTCAAAGCATTCCAAAGGAGAATCTTGTATGAATCACTCATCCTGTGAGATGAACTATGAATTCAGTTAGCAAATAAGTTTAACAAATGTAAAAGTCTCTATAGATCAACACCTTCAAAGGTGAAACTTAATCAAGGAAAAATTTGTTTTATTTAGCTATTGTTTCCCAAATTTACTTAACTACAAGTTTTATTTTATTTATTGTCACACACTTTGGTAAATGATCCTCCACCTTGGATGTGGTCAATCCAATACTTCCACTATCCAGCTATGTAAATATATAAAAACAGCAGGTCTAAGACAGCAAGAATGAAGAGGACTGTGGAAGGGACAAGTTGTTGGCTCAACTCCTGGAGAACATGGGGCCTATGACCTCACCAACCCTCGCCTGGACAAATTTCCCCTGCACCTTCCGGTACCTCTCCACTTCAGCACCCTCTCAAAGATAACTGGTAAGGGCCCGCAGGACTGCTCTGTGATGTGTATTGTTTCCTCAGGTCAGCCTTTCTTTTAGAAATCCACCAAATAGAGTCCAAATGCCTTGTGTAATTTCGAACACAGGTTCTTTATGATCTGAGACTCAGGATTCCTTTTCCAAGCTGAATACATACCTTGCTTCTCTGCTCTTGTTTTGAGTTATGCTGTCTAGAATGTTTTTTATTCATATTCTTTCTACAAAAGGACCTTAGTGATGAGTCCTCAGCAGCCCTGCAGCACTGAGGGCAACTGGGAAAATGGGGTTCTTTGGAGAAACCTGGACCCCTACAGACTCATACACAATGATTGTTGAGCCAACCCAGTTCTGCTTCCAAAAAGTCTTGCAAGAAAGCAACTGCAAATGGCAAGTTAAAAAGCTTCACATGAGATGAAATCCAATGAAATGCCTCATATCCTCACCACTACTCAGAAGGGATCCTGAAGTCTTCCAGAACACTAAATCTACTCACCATTTCTTTTTTGGGTAAAATTGTCCCTTTGATGGGTCTAGAAACCAAAACCTAGCCTAAAGTACTGATATTTCCTTACCAACATTCCAGGTATTTACTGCTCATCGTATTTTCAAAATCTGTATTTGATCAGGGCAGTGACAAAAGGTAGCACTACAACTGGGACATTGAAATAATCAATAGACTAGTTGTACAGGTTACCCCTGAGAGGTGAAGAAGAGATGCTCTCCTTTGTATCACCATAATGCAGGTTTTCATGAGCTGAGAGGTGAAAATGCTAGCATAAAACTACAACTTAACCTGTCCGTGTTAGTAAGACACAGGAAGGAGGCAAAGAAAGTTCTGTGGATTCTTAGAAACCAAGACTTAGAAGCACCTAATCACACTGGGTTTGCCTGAAAGGACTTTGACCATCGTTGGATCTTCTTTTGACCCCTCCCTTTCCATGTCTGGTAACTACTGTGAGTGACAAGTAGTAATGCTCATAAAAGACATGTGGTTCAAACAACGTTATCTGAGAGATCACTGAAGAGACACATCAGCTTAAAGGAGTGAAAATAGGTTTGTGAGTTCACGCCTTGTCCCAGACAGTGCACATTTTTATCTAGCTCCCAAACCAATTTTTAACTCGGAGACATTTTAATTAACCTCATCTCTAAAGCTTTCTTTTCATCATAACTGCATCAAGCTTGCTGAACATGGAATAAGCAAAGTATAGGAAAACGGTAAAGAAATGTTAATCATTTTAAATAATTCAGGAACAGATTAATCTTTGTGAACTTTTAAAAACTGTCCTGATGCCAGTTCTATGTTCATTATTTAGAGGTATATAACATTCAGGACATATCCTCACCTCAGGTACAGAACCATAGCAGAACAGCCTCTGAAAAGTTCAAGTTCGAAAGATAAACTGAAGCACACATAATGTGAAGCATTTGGAATTGGGCATGTAAGAGTATTCTTTGAGTGTGGTCCTGTTCTAAAGAATAATTTTCTATTTCTTCTTATCCATTTTTCCCATCAGGTAGGTAATAACCTCAGAATATTGCCCATCACACTTGATAGAAAAGGAAAACATGGCTATGGAAAAATATTCTTTCCTTTCATCCACCCAGGTCAATGCTGGCCTGTTACTAACCAGGTCTCAGTATGCATGGTCAAGAAACAAATACAAAGACTAGATGAAAGTGCCAGGAGAAAGCTTTATTTGAGTTGATAGGACAAAGAGCAAGTCAAGTCTAGAATCACAAAGGCAAGCTACAGAAAAATGGGGATTTAAAGGTTAACGAATATACAGCAGGGCTGAGCCCCGGTGGCATAGTGGTTGAGTGCAGGACTGCAGCCCACTGGCTTGGCGGTTCAAATTGAGCAGCAGCTGTCCAGAGGCAAGGCTGGGCCTCTCACTCCCACCAGAGGGCAGTGATGCATATATATGTGTGCATATATATATATATGCATATACACACACACATACATACATACATATATACACAGCAGGAAGTAAACTGAGGGGGATATGAATATGTAGATTTCATAGAGATAGTCATGAATATGTATTATAACAGGGTGATGAACAGGATATGGCCTATCAGATGTCATGCTTTCAAATATCTTGAGTGGGTCTGGCTGTATCTTCCAGGTGAATTTTGGTTCCTTGTTCAAAGAATTTTGCTATTATCCTTTCTGCTCCTGTTGGTGGACCAGGCTTAGTTATAACTGGCATACACTTGCTACAACAGGATACTTTCTTCCAAAGGACTCAGAATCAAGAAGGAAATTACAAGTTCATTTTGGGCAATCTATGAGGTGGACTTCAATATCCTGTGAGAATCTCCTATTTTAAGAATAGGTTCTGTGGACAAACTATGGAATTTATAATGTTACACAAGCTAAGCATGTTGGGGAGAAGTCTCAAGCCAGTCCCAGACAGAAAAAAATCGTACAAAGATACTTCAAAGAAAAGTGAATATTTGGAAGTTATATATGCCAAATTGGATAATCTAATTAAGTGGTACATTTATATTGTCTAGTTCATAGAACCAAATAGCAGAAATTACAGAATCTTCTTAGAAACGCAAAGCTATATACTACTCAGTGATTTTTATAAATCAATAAGTTTACAAATATTTTGAGCTCTAAATACCTTAACTTTACAATCCTTTGGCATTTACCTAATTTGTGTAGAATTTAATCTCTACCTAGTGGTAAAATATTAAACTCACCCATTATTAAACAACTGGTTAAGTCAAAGGATATTTCTGAAATAAATTTCAAATCCTTATAGAACAATTTAATCTAATTAATGCTTCAGGCATATGCCCCTTGGAAACATCATTATTAAAAGAGCAGCCCCGATACTTTTCAAGAAGAATCATCAGGCTTTAGGTTCAACTGATACCCCATTAAATAGTTGTACCCTCAAATTTATCATATGGAGAGAATTAAAGACTTCTAGAAGTATGGATTGGTCTTCATCTTTACTTAACTAGTCATCCTCCCTAAGAAGCAGAACTAATCTACCTGGGTAGGCAAAGGACTCCAAAGGCCTAAAAGGAGCATGTGGCCACCAAGGTAACACGAAAGAAGTGCAAATATTAAAATTAGTCTAAGGTAAGATGCTGAACCGAGCACACCTCAAGTGGGAGGAGATGGAAGGTAAAGAGTCAAAAGCGTGAAGTCAGAAAAGGATTCAATCCGCTAAAGATTAGGACTGGAGCAAGCCAAGATTTGCCCTCTGCGCTAATTATCCACAGCAGTCCAGCATCTCTGTTTCTCCAAGGGCAAGAGAAAGCCATCACCAGATGGCTGCGAGAACCAGAGGCTTTATAGACGCACTGTGACCCCATCTGCCCAAGCCAAATGCATGGCCAGTTCCCCCTGAGACCTTGCCACCTCTTGGCTTCTCTTCTGGAAGCAGCACATCTTCACACTGAACTTGTTTTGTTTTGTTTTGTTTTTTAACATAAATTTGTCACACTGAACTTGTTATCACCGCTTTCCTTCTCCAAATTAGCCTTGGGCTTAGCTGATGACACAGACACAGACACATCATTTTTCAGGGATCTGGAATAGCTCAATTCAAAGGTGCTTCATAAAGTTCATGGAAAAGGGAAATAAAAGATCATGGAATTTTCCAAAAAATTTCTGATGCTCCCTTGCACCTGCTGCATGTTTTTTCTCAGAATTGTTTCTATCTCTATGACTATTGATCTCTATCAAGTTTCTTGGCTCAGGCTCATCTTGTTCTTTTCCAATTCTGCAGTTTATCTCCTGAATATTCTCTTTTTCCCTTTTTTTCCACATCACTGGCCTGGTTGGAGTAGTTAGACCAGCCTTGCTCCTGGAGAGCTGCTGTTGGATTTGAACCATCAACCCTGTGGGCCGCAGTCCTGCACACAACCACTGTGCCACCAGGGCTCAGCTCTCCTGAGTATTCTCCATTTTCAGAAGCTTTATGCAACCTTCTTCTGTATCCCTCGTCACTTGAGGTGAGGAATGAATCATGGTCACATGTGTAGCCTGAAAGACTTAATAAGATTCTTCTAGTCACAGCTTTTGTAACTCACACCAAACAATTGGGCATTTTTCCTTTTTTTTTTCTGACAGTCCTGAGTATGAGAATGTGGGGAAATGTTGATAGTATGATTTGATTCAGTTGTGAGTGATTGCCAACAAGGCTACCTGCGATTATAAAAACTTAGAGTTCTAATGTAGGGATTGGTCAATTTTGCCATGCTGCTGGATATAAAATGAGTTATCTCATAAGCAAGAGGGAGAATTTCACCGTCCTCAAGAGAGAAGAGGCAGGCGTGGAACATAGCCTTTGGATCCAAGGTCTCTGCACATTAAATCGCCTCGCTCAAGGGAAAGAAACTGTGAACTCCAAAGAGATGCAGCAAAAGAGGGAAAGCTTCCTGGCCTAGTCAGCGAGGAAAAGTAAGGGCCACTCCATACGAGGCTCGCTTATGGAGTGGCACTTAATTGGGGGCCTAGGTTTGAAGTGGAACTGAGTGTCTCTGTGCTGAGACATAGCTGAGTGAAATTCTCTTTGGGCAGTCATCCAGAGAGCTAGAAAAGTTTGTAACATTATCTGAACAGGGCCGAGACAAGGACAAGAAATGGAGAATCAGAGAGAGGTCTGCCTTTGGGATTGGCAGAAAAGAGGCTGTCCTGACCAAAGACCTGTATCTGGAGCACTTCTGATTCTGAATGGTAACTGTACACTTTCCTAAGAAACTGTATGATCATGAGCATTATTGCTGACTTTTATGTGGCCATTATAATCAATTACAGAATCCAGAATACCATGAGAAGAACAGATGGTGATAGAATAGGTAAGATGATGAGAAGTCCACCTTGGGCTTTGAGGGAAATTGGTGGAATTTGACTCTCCACTTCTTCATGATGTCAGAGGTCAGACCACTCTCATACCATTTTTATGGTCCAAATGAAGAACTGAAAGAGCTAGGAAGAACAGAAAGAAAGAAAAACACCCTTTGGTGAGTATTCCAAAAATATCATGGAGCTATAGTTGTCAGTTGGCTGATCTTTTATTTGATAATAAATTTATTCATTCGTTAGTGGGCAGTCTAGAGCATGTAGCACTCATCTTAAGACAGTAAGTTTATTTCTCTCTTACGCTGAGACTGTAGCAATATTCACTTAAGTGCTATTTCACAGGTCTTTCTCTTCCACCTCGAGGGCACACACTATGTCATTTCCGTCTCTAAATGAAAGCATTCACCTTGATACACATTCTGGAGCGACTGTTGCAGGTCTTAGTGTCAGGGCCTTATGTTTCCAAACTTGCAAATGAAAAAGAACTGAGTGTCATCTCAGGACTCATGCAAACTAAATGCCAGGCAGGCTACTGAAAAGAGAAGATGGTATCATCTGTCTTGTGAGGGTGTTGCTCAGATTGACAGTCCCACATTTAACATTAAGTCTCTCCCTTTTTCTTCCCATGGATTAATAGTGATCCCCCTTCCCTAAGAAGCCATGTGGTTCATCAAAATAAAGTTTCAGCTTACCTCAGGAAAGCCACTAGACAAAATCTGTCACCTGTTCCTTTGTTCTCCTCCACTGGGAACGTCCATACCTGAAAAAGCAAGTTTAGAAAGTCTTTGATGTAAGTGATTGGCAAGGACAGCAATAACTCTTTTCTGATTTTCAGAGGCCTGGTGGGGTTTGCTTTGGGCTGCACATGGCAAAAGGCTCAGCAGTTTGAACACACTAGTTGCTCTATGAGAGAAAGGTGAGGCTTCCAGCTCAGGTAAAGCTACAGTCCCGGAAACTCGCAGAGGCAGTTCTACCTTGTTCTGCAGCATTGCTATCGGTCAGGATTGATGTGATGGCAGTGAGTTCGTTTTTCAGTTTTCTAGGTTTATGATATTCCATCAATAGAAGATCTGCTGGGCCCTGCCATCATTCCTGAATTCCCAATGATGATTGAGAAAGTATGTATTCTGATGCTGTTAGACTTATTCGCCAACATACTACCTAACATATTGTGACTAACAGCCCAGGTGTAACATTGATTCAATCCACTCCACGGAAATATAAGTACCTGAAAAATACAAAACTCAAACCCACTGCCAACTGTTGATTTGACCTGAGTAGAACTGCCATGGTGGACTTCAACGACTAATTCTTTACATGAATGGAAAGTCTCATCATTCTCCCCAGGCTGTTTCGAACCGGTAACCGTGCAGTTAGCAACCCAATGCATAATATACTACACTACGAGGGCTCCTGAGTTAGTAGCAGATATTATTTGTGATACAGTCAAATCATTTTAGCCTTGTGTTTGAACTTTTCAATCATGAGGCACACATATGTCTACAACATTTTTTAAGTCCCAGGAGACTAATCATTTAATCAAACAAGTATGTAATGAGTAACTCTTATGCTCCAGGGATTCTTGCCAGTGCTCCACAGATATGGTGACAACCTGATAGGCAAGGTCACTGCCCTAAACAATTTATAATCTTAATGGGGAGAAAGAGCAAACTGAAAAAGATCAAACAAATAAAGTCGATTATTTCTGTGTGCGGTCTGGGCAATGATGAAAACCGTGCAGGGTGAGGTGATGGAGGCGGCAAGCCGGGTATAGGCACACTGTATGTAAAGTGGTCAGAAAAGATCTCTCTGGGGAAATACTATCTCAGGGAAGACAGGAATGATGACACTGTAGATACAGAACAAGCTAAGGCCCAGTAGTGCAAGACCCTGCCAATGAACTGGGGATAATTCAGCAACTGTAAGACCCATCTGGCTGGAAACTTAGTTAAGCCAGAGAGATAGGAGAAGCTGGAACCCAGGGAGTACTAGGGAGCAAATTTTGCTCCAAGCTCTTCAAATGTCACTGTGCTGTGTGGAAATTTGGAAATGGAGAGAGAAAAGTGAATCAGAGGGGATAGCCCAATGAGTAATGGCAACGACATGGGCTAGGATATTTGAGGGAAAGAGACCACACTGATTATCAATCAGAAACCTCTAATCAATTAAAGACTTTATTGTAAAACTAATAGAAGCTGGGGGAAAAAAGCAGACTCGATAGACTACATTTCCCTGGCTCAAATTCCGGAGAGAAACTATGATTAAAAGAAAGGAATAAAATGGGTGAGAAGTACATTGATGATATTTTTCAACTAAGAAAAGCAGGCAAAAAAATTGATAATGTTCCATGATTTCAAGTTCAATGTTTGATGATTCCAAGTGCTTTCTTTTTTGTTTTTCAAGAATAAGATCAAAGATTACAGTGTTAGTGCTTACACTAAACTCAGATAAAAAGCATTAAACAATAAAATTTATCTTTATAACAAATGAAAGGAAATTTCAAAAGAGGGCATCTAACATGTGGGACAGTGAGGGAAATATACTTAAATGTCATCTTATTGGAACCCTACTTCATCTTAATTAATTGGCTAATCAGGGATCTTTGTTTAGTTTCAATGTCTTATCAGCTCAAATAAGGCCTATCATGCACAGCACACATCTGTATAAACAAAGTTTCCATAATTCTGGGGAGACAGCATCTTATTTGTGCAGGATTCTTTGTTTTAAATGTTCTCTTTTCAATCAAGCTGGGCAAAAGGAAGCATAATCTTCCATCACAGATTAAATTCCACAGGTGGCAGCAGTGAAGAGGTAACGATGGAGACAGATTCGGAACATATGCACAAGGAATGAGAATAGTAGCTTGTCTATGGGGTGGGGGCAAATAAAAGGGAGGACTCAGGCTAATTTAAC
The DNA here is from genome assembly GCA_004026705.1 of Nesogale talazaci. Taxonomy (NCBI): domain Eukaryota; kingdom Metazoa; phylum Chordata; class Mammalia; order Afrosoricida; family Tenrecidae; genus Nesogale; species Nesogale talazaci. Next base: position 4,591 of record PVJH01012998.1, on the reverse strand, counting down.
GTCACCCTTAAGCAATAAGGAAGTTATTTATGAAAGTCAGGCACTTTCTCCTAAAGAGTTTGAAAAGTGGTTCTTACTGGTTTCATAGAATCCAAGCCTTGTGGACAGAAGGATCAGAGTGCCTGTGTATATCCAGAAACTAGAATTGTGGATGTAGTAAAAGAGGTAGAGTCAGATGTGAGTAGACAATTATATTAAGAATGTGGAATCAGAAGGTCAAAGGACTCCATTTGTTTTCTTCACTAGAAATTCCTGATCGCTCACTGTCATCAAGTCAACCCCAAATCATAGTGTCCCTGTAGGACAGAGTGAAAGGGTCCCTGTGAGTTTCTGAGACTAACCCTTTACAGAAGTAAAGAGCCTCATCTTCTCCCGTGGAGCGGCAGGTGGTTTCAAACTGCTGGCCTGGCACTTAGCAGGCCTCGGCTTATCCACTAGGCCACTCTGAAAATCAAACTCTCTGCCATTGAATCGATGCAGATTCATATTGGCCTTATAGGGCAGGGTAGACCCATCCCTGTAAGTTACTAAGACTGTGACTCTTTGGTAGAAAGCCCCATCTTTTGCCCTAGGGCTTCTAAAATTCCTAATATCATAATCATTATAGTTATTGATATTTGTGTGATCACTTGTGTCACCTTTTTTTAATGGATAACCACCAGGATTTTTATTTTAAGAGAATAGAAATTATTAAAGTATTTTTTATTTGTTAGCACAAATAACACATCCTTTAGGAAAAAAGAAATATACTTTCTAAAACACAACCATTTTGTGGAGCAGCATCGCTTATACATTTCTTTTAATATTCCAATATACAAAAAAGAATTTTGTAATCTTCACCATAATCAATTATAGAGTTCTTCTTCATTATTGTCCTTATTACTAATTCCCCATTCCTCCCAACTTGCCTTGTCTTAACCCTAAGAAACAATCTACCTATTATCGCTAAAGATTTGCACATCCTAGATTTCATATAAAGAAAATTATACATAAAACTCCACAATGACAACATAAAACACAGAAAACCTGATTCCAACATAAAACAGAAAAAAATAAAAAATAAAATAAATTAAGAGTAGGTTGAAAGATAAAACAAATTATAAACAAAAAAGTTATAAGATAATACATTTTAACCTAACTCTATGTGTATTAATTCACTTTGTAATGCAGTATGTCTGAGGGCAGGACTTTTCACATGTCTTGTCAAGGGGTCTTAGAAACGCACAGGGAAGTTCTATTGGGGTGTCATAGTGAAAATTGACTCGATGACAGTGAGTTTGGTTTGGGTCAATGATATGATGGAATCCAATGGGGCTTATTCCCCAGTGGGATTTCTACAAATGAATTTGGGGATTTCACTGTCCCCCATAAGTTGATGTAAATAGAATGCTCAAAAGTTAAGCTCTAATACATTTACCACCTCTGATCCTGAATTTTGCTGTTTACAGTCCTTGAAACACATGGGCTGATGTATTTCTTCCCTGGGACTTAGAAGGCACCTCATTGAGATGGATGTTTGTTTTAAGACACGTTTTTAAGGCCCTGGTACTTTTCTGTCTGATGGCTGAACTTTGTGACACTTTGGGGGCATTTTGTGTGTACGATTTTACTTGACTTCTGTAATACCCTAAAGGATAGAACTTGTATTGTCCTCAATTTGCATATTAGGAAAATAATACAAAGGGTGTCAAACAATTTGACCAAAGCCACATGGTTAATAAGAGATAGTCAAGTTAGAGCCTATACTGACGAGTAAAATCTGAGATTGATGCCTTTTAATATCTCCCAGTGATGAATGGTATTCCTGCAATTCTTGAGAGAAGAGGCATCAAGCAGGTCTTTCCAGTGATGCAAGAAATTCTGGGATGTGTGCCTCTCACAGAAGAAAGTATTGTTTCTAAAAAGATGGATGGTGTCATACGAAATTCATGACCTGAAGAGTTGTTCCAGGTCTGGTGCAGAAGATGCTAAATGATATCATCTTAAGCTCCATTTGCTGCCGAGCTTCCCCGTTATGGAAATGAGGTTTTATCTCTCCTTTTTGTCCATCTGAGACGTAAATAACTACCTGTATATTTATGATTTTGCTTTCTTCACTTTTAGAGAAGGGGCAAGCATTAGTGACTTCTTCACTTTTCCTGGATGCTTCTGCCTTGGATATGCTCCAGTATTCTGGGGGAGGCACGAGCCCAAACACAATAGTGCTTAAATGTATGAATTTGGTATCATAATGGATTATGAATCCTAGCTCTGTCACTTACTAGCTTTCTGACTTTGGGAAGCTTATCTTCTACCAAAGGTTTCTCACAAGTGAAATAGGATTGATAATGTCTCTAATTCCCAGGGTTGCACCAAAGTAACTGTAGAGCACTTAGCGCACACTGTGAGACATGGCACGTCTTTCTGACCACCAGCTGTAGCATTAAAAGTCATTTAACCTTGCCCACGGGTTATGGTAAGGAAGACGGTGTTAATATATAGAACAGAAGAATATAAATTAGACAGAAAATACAGAATACAAAATATCATTCAATTCCTCAGCTCTAGTCTCAGATTCTAAGAAACATTCCCACCCAATCTACCCTGGCAGCACATAGATAAGTGCTTGGCTGCTGAACAAAAAGTCAGAAGTTCAAACCTATCAGCCACAACCATTACCTGCCAGAAAGACAACTGCCTTGGAAGTGGCTCAAATTTGTCTAGTACTGTCTGGCTGAGTGAGAATCAGCTCTATATTTTATTTTTTTAATATTCAAAGCAACAGTGATATTGTTCTTTGAACTGCTTCATGTATAATTGTATCTATGCTGTTGAACACATATTTCTATTCTCTAATTCAGTGTATTCCTTAGAACCATGGGATGCTAATAAGTGTTCCTCTCACAGAAAATGACTCCTAATCACAAGAGATCTGGAAATTATACAGGCTTCTTTTTCAAAGGAACTCTTACAGTGTTAGTGAGTTACGTATGTTGAAATCTCTAAGAAAAAGGATGCATTGTGCAACATTTCATATTTAATTGACCACATAACCCTTTCTGATATAGCACTCCCACATTCCTTTTCTGAGAAGACTCTGTAGCAAACAAAGCTCTAATTGTTATAACTGTGTCAGCCTTGTCTTTCATGTTAAATCCCAAAGTCTCGGAGTACAATAGTGCAATAATAATAATAATAATAATCTTCTTCTTTGTCTTCTTCTGTTTTCACCATAGTGCCACCATTGTCTGTGCAGGGAACACAGCATGTTCAGTAAACACTAGAGGCTTCAAAAATTCCTGGAAAAAAATTGGAATTAAAAGGTATTGACATTTTCCCAGGAATGTTTTGAAGCCCCTCGTATGTGTTGACTAAAACTTATTTGCTGTAATTAATGAGCACACACTTCTATTTCCAGAGTACCAGATGTGATAGTCACTGATCTGTATCAGTTTCTGCACTGGGAGTGTAGGGGTGGAGTCTAGCCTGGAGATAGTCAATGAAGCCTCTGTGTGGGCATGACTTTCCCCTAAGAATTCTGGGAAGTCATGTGGTATTTCCCGATAGGAGGTGAGAAACTTAACTCAATTCCTTGGAGACGGTCTACCCACAAGATAACAGGGCAGCATGCTCTAGACCCTGAGCCCTGGAGACTGGAGTAGCCGGAGGAAAAGCCACATGGGCTCCCCCTGATGGAATCAGATCTCTGGGGCTAGAAAAGCCACGTGGAGACCCCTACCTGTGCTGGGATGCCTGTATCACCACTGGACACGCAACACTCTGTACCCACTGGCCTGCGATTGTCCTAGTATCAATGCATGTCCTTCGGGAGTTGCAAGGAGATTTTATAGACTGGTATCAGGCATATCAAACTTAAGACCTTGGACTGGACTGAGTTGGGATGCTTTCTCAATGCTTTATTCCTCTGGTATATAAACTTTTCCCTTATATCCATATGCGTGTTTATGAATTTGGTTCTCTAGTCTACCCAGACTAGCCCACCAGATATTACCTTGAGCAAACCAGAGTGGATCAACTCCAGCCCCTGCCCTCAAAATGCACACAGTCAAGTAAAGAGGTGGCAAGCACACAAGCAATCTCAGTTGTTTACACCTCACTACTATAGTACCATGCTTTCAAGTCCTTGGTTCAAGCCACACGAAACAGAGGAAAGTGTCTTCAAAGAAGGCAGGATGGAAAAGCAAAGGCTACACAAGGTTTAAAGGAAATGGTGGCAACAAACTGAAGTTTGGGTATTGGAAAGGAATTCACCAGTCAGGCTAGAAGTAAAAAGGCATTCCAGAAATAATCAAGAGGCATATCCAAATCACTAAAAAAACAAACCATTAAACTTCAGCAACTAGAACAGAGCCAGCAGGATAATCCCTCCAACAGTAAAAGAAAAGAAATAACAAAAATTAGAGCAGAGTTGAACCATTGGGAAGACAAAAAAACAATGCAAAAGATTAATATAGCAAAAAGTTGGTTCTTTGAAAAGATCAATAAAATCGATAGGCCACTGGCAAACCTGACCAAAGAAAAGAAAGAACAAGCAACAATAGACAGAATGAGGAACGAAATAGGGGAAATCACAACAGACCCTAATGAAATT